>SJXQ01006331.1:278819-290667 GCA_006408695.1 Aepyceros melampus | reverse complement strand
GCCCCCGCCCCAGCCCCGCGCCGGCCCCCAGCCCCCACGCAGATCCTTCCCAGGCAAGCCCTCAGCCACAGCGCCGGCTCAGCTGTGTCTTCACGGCCGGAATAGCAGTCCCACCACTTGTTCGCTTCCCTCGTGCGCTCAGGCCAGGCTTGGTGAATAGCAGAGTCCCCTCTGTTGACGGGACCATCACACCGTTGAGCTGGCGTGTGGTGTGCAGAGAGCACCTCGGGGCCCAGGACGCGGCAGTTAGGCAGCGTGCTTTCCCATGCGTGTTCACCGTGCTGGTCCATCAGCCCTCCTGGATCTGTGTCCTAAGTCATTTTACAGTTGGAGTGAGCCCTTGTGCCGAGTGTTTTGTTCTGTTCCGTAACTTATTCTTATAAGCAGTAAACCTTTTCTACCCGTGATAAGGCTTCGTGTCTTGTTTCTTAAAGCACCTTTTGTGTTCAGTTCTGTGAACAAATGAGCAGATATGGGCCTTTTGAAGGAAAAAAAAAAAAAGTAAAATTTAGTAATGCCTGTGTTTGAAATAATTCTTTTTGAGGACACATCTCCCTGCTTCTTGCTTTCGGGAGAGAGGGCAGTGTTGGCAAATATTCCATTCCAAAGACGTTTCAGTGGCTTGAAAACTGGATTGTTCTTTTTGAGGAGAGAAGTGCACAGAAGTTTCGTTTTACTAAACCAGTAACACGTATATAAAAAGGGAAAGGAATCTGCCCGCATTGCCAGCAGACCGTGCGTGAGAGGGCAGGACAGTGTGCCTGGCCTGTTGGTCCCCTTTTGTCCTGAATCTTAACCATGAGCAGATTCTGCCCCATCTACTGAGTTTATTCAGGGCCTCGACCCCGTTTAAAGCCGTGACCTGCGTATATAAAGAAGCGTTGCCCTGCTGAAGGTCGTGAGAAGGATGAGGTAGTCCCCAGAGCTTTTCCAGCAGGCCCAGCTTGGAGACAAGTCAAGTTCTGTTTGCAATAAACAGGGCCAGAGAGACGCTGCTTTCTGACGGGTCCCAGAACCTGGGTTCTGGTACCACCCAGACCTTCCTCACCTACCCCAGCCAAGCTGAAAAGAGCCAGAGAATAAAGGGGATTTAGTGATGGAGGAAACAGTAGGACAGTCCACCCCGAGAGGGGTCCAGTAGTCATGGCGTCCTGGAAGCTGGTTAGAACAAATCCTCAGAACTTCTCTGGTGGTCGAATGGCCCAGAGTCTGTGCTCCCAGTACAGAGGACCCGGGTTCGATCCCTGATCAGAGAACTAGATTCCACAAGCCGCGACTAAGAGTTCACAGGCCGCAGCTAAGAGTTTGCATGCCACAAATAAAGATCCCACGTGCCACAGCTGAGACCCAGTGCAGCCAAATATTTTAAAAAACACACACACAAATCCTCAGGCCCCACCCCAGACTGGCTGAATCAGAGCTGGGCGTGGGGCCCAGCACCCTGGTTGTTAGCAAGTCCGGATGTGGGCCCCAGTCTGAGAGCCACCGGTCTCGAGATGGCAGTGCTCTCGGCCCAGTTTGGGTCAGGAGGGTGAGCGGCAGCATGGAGTACAGGAACGTTGGCACACAGCGGGTGATTTTAGATTAAATACCAGGATTTATCACATTTAAGACGCCATCACTCGTAAGCTGCACCATTATTTCATGACCCCCCTAAGAAAGAAAAACATGCTGCCAGTTAAACCATGGTGCAGGCTTTAATGATCATCCTGTGCGACACATGAATCAGTCACACCAGCCTTTCATGGCTCTGAAATTGCTTTCATCTCTTCCAAGGGGGTTGGTGGTTTCTCCTGCCTCGAGTCTCACTGTCTAACATGTCACAAGCGATCCCTTCCCAGGGCTCCTAGTAACACATCTCCAGTGACTTGCTGGTATCCTCTTCTCTTTGGTCTTGTAAGACACTGGTTTGTTGCAAGAAAATCCAGAATTGAGGCCACTGGGTGTATAATAACATTTTGTTGCACAGCTGCACGTCTTTTTAAAGACATTTAAATGGCAAATAAAAGACCCCATGCAGGACGTACAGGTATGCCGAGCCCGTGTGATGGTGCAGGCTTTAATGATAATCCTGTGCGACACATGAATCAGTCACACCAGCCTTTCATGGCTCTGAAATTGCTTTCATCTCTTCCAAGGGGGTTGGTGGTTTCTCCTGCCTCAAGTCTCACTGTCTAACATGTGACAAGCGATCCCTTCCCAGGGCTCCTAGTAACACATCTCCAGTGACTTGCTGGTATCCTCTTCTCTTTGGTCTTGTAAGACACTGGTTTGTTGCAAGAAAATCCAGAATTGAGGCCACTGGGTGTATAATAACATTTTGTTGCACAGCTGCACGTCTTTTTAAAGACATTTAAATGGCAAATAAAAGACCCCATGCAGGACGTACAGGTATGCCGAGCCCGTGTGAAGCCGTGACGGGTTGGAGCACGTGCTGATGGCTAGTGCATCTTGACGGCCAGCTGGCTGGTAGCCCACGTCAGGGACCTGCTCGCGGGTGAACCAGCCCTCTGACAATCGATGGGATTGTGGTAACAGTACACCACATTGTGGGGCTTCCTTGGTGGCCAGTGGTGAAGAACTCCCCTGCCAGTGCAGGAGATGAGGGTCCGATCGCTGGGTCAGGAAGAGCCCCTAGAGAAAGATACGGCCACCAACTCCAGTATTCTTGCCGGGGAAGTCCCACGGACAGAGGAGCCTGGTGAGGCTAAAGTCCATGGGATCGCAAAGAGTTGGACACAGCTTAATGACTAAACAACAGCAGCAACCTCACGGTGTGAGAGAGCTATTTGGATTTTTAAGTGTTGGCAACAAATCTGAGAGCCTCCTGCTGCTGCTGCTGCTGCTAAGTCGCTTCAGTCGTGTCCAACACTGTGCGACCCCATAGACGGCCGCCCACCAGGCTCTGCCGTCCCTGGGATTCTCCAGGCAAGAACACTGGAGCGAGTTGCCATTTCCTTCTCCAGGGCATGAAAGTGAAAAGTGAAAGTGAAGTTGCTCAGTCGTGTCCGACTTTTAGCGACCCTATGGACTGCAGGCCACCAGGCTCCTCCGTCCATGGGATTTTCCAGGCAAGAGTACTGGAGTGGGGTGCCATCACTTTCTCCGAGAGAGCCTCCTAGGTGGTCCCAAAGATCCCTCCACCTCCCGCCGAGCTGCATTTCCTGTGGAGAGAGCCGGCCTTGCGTTCAGGGCCCTGGGCAGGCAGTCGTTTCTGCTCAGGCTTGAGTGACAGTGTTCTTGGTCTCACTACACCACCTTCAGTGATACCCGCTCTGCGGCCACTGATGCCTGTTCCCCACTTACAGGAGCTTCCGTGTTAAAATAATGTACTTAGGGGCAAAAGCACGACCATTAAAGAAAAATGTTAAATAATAACACGCAACTCCGGAAACTAACACAAGATTGTAAAGCAACTACATACTTCAATAAACATTTGGTAACAGCACAGCTGGAGTGTAGCCACAGCAGAAGATGTGAAGGGGGTGGCCGGGTCAGGACCTCAGCTCTGGCCTCCTGCTCCCAGTTGTAGGACTTGGAAGAGTCACTCATCCTCTCCCGTAACACGTCAATGGCCCACAGCCAGCAAGGCAGGAGAGCTGGAGGGGGCTGAGGGCTCGTAGACGAGACGTAATGTTCCATGAGCAGATAGTCACTGAAGCTGGGCGTCGGACAGGTGGGTGATGCATGTGATTCTATTTTTCTGTTTTCCCTAATTAAAAGGGGGGGGGATGGAGTATAAGGCACCCGTTAGGGTGTTCTCCTCTCTGACCTTCAGTGCCAAGAAGGGGAAGCTAAAAGGGAGAGGGCCGGGCCTGGAAGGGGGAGGGGTTTGTTCACCAGATCCCTGAACACTTGGTGCTTCAGAGATGCCCCAATGTAGAGAACATGCTGACCTGAAGTGGGCAAAACAGACTCGGGGTGGGCTGGTCAGGACCTCAGCTCTGGCCTCCTGCTCCCAGTTGTAGGACTTGGAAGAGTCACTCATCCTCTCCCATAACACGTCAGTGGCCCACGGCCAGCAAGGCAGGAGAGCTGGAGGGGGCTGAGGGCTCGTAGACGAGACATAATGTTCCATGAGCAGATAGTCACTGAAGCTGGGCGTTGGACAGGTGGGTGATGCATGTGATTCTATTTTTCTGTTTTCCCTAATTAAAAGGGGGGGGGATGGAGTATAAGGCACCCGTTAGGGTGTTCTCCTCTCTGACCTTCAGTGCCAAGAAGGGGAAGCTAAAAGGGAGAGGGCCGGGCCTGGAAGGGGGAGGGGTTTGTTCACCAGATCCCTGAACACTTGGTGCTTCAGAGATGCCCCAATGTAGAGAACATGCTGACCTGAAGTGGGCAAAACAGACTCGGGGTGGGCTGGGGTTGGTTCCAAGATGTGGACTGTGAGGAAGCCAGGGCCTGGTGCTGCTAGGGGCACCGTCCCTGGGGCCAGAATCACCCAGTGGAGCCCCTCACAGAAGGGGGCCTGGGCATCAGTGCTGTGCCAGCCATCCTCCCGCCGACCCCCATCACTTAGACTGTGCGGCAAGCTCTCGGCCAGAACCACGAGGTGTTTAGGTGACTTGATGACCGCCCGGACAGCCCAGCATCTTCTCTGTACCAGGCGCTTCCCATATGTTGTTGACTTCCTCCCGGGTGGGTTTGTGCTGTTTTCCCCATGAGGGGCCTGGGTGTGCCACTGCCCTCATCGCTTCCTCCCCGGGAGCAGAGGGGCTGAGCAGTCCCTGCTCTGCGGGGCATGTTGTGTCGAGAATTCCCAAGAAGCTCCCTCAGCCCAGACTTGGAAATCTGTCTTGCAGTTGCGTCTGCCAGATTGAGCAGCGATGTGTCTTTTCCATGCTTTCTGCCGGCTGAGTTCCTGTTGATCAGCAGGGCACCCATTAGGAACCGGCAGGATGGGATGAGGAGGGCCAGGAAAGGTGGGCCAGATTTTTTTTTTCCCCGAACTAAATCGGGAATTGGCCTTTTGGTATCGAGTGATGTTTTTACACTTCATGCCACTGGCGGAAAGCTGCGGGCTTAAAATGATCTTTCGGTGTTAATGTGCCAACTCTCCATCGCGTTTTGAGTGTCAGAGTGTGGGCCTGCTGCTAAATCGAGAGCCTTTTAAGGTCACCCGAGCTGGGAGGAGAAGGGACAGCGGCTTCAGCTACCAGGAATCCCAGTAAGATCCGGAACGCCTGCACACTGGACAGGAGGCGGCGTTGGGCTGTCGGGTCTGTGGACAGAGGACAGGATGTGACCTCTCACCTGACTTGGCTGCGCCCCCCAGCATCTGCATCTCCGCCAGCGTGCCTGAGATGAGCAGGGGGCTTCAGTGTCCAGCCTTGGACAGGAAAGGGTGGGCCAGTCCCGCTCACTCACGGTGCAGCCAGCCAGGCTGTTCTGTCACAGAGAAAGCTCCTTCAAGGCCGCACAGTGTGTGCCTCGGAGATGAGCCTGTGACGTCTGTGGACAAGCCTGTCCTCCGGCTCGTCTGCCCGGGGGATAATTAGGCTTCACTTTCTGGGACAGGCAGGTTTCTTTCCCCATCTCTGCCATCCTGCCCCCACTCTCATCCCCACCCCCGCTCCTCAGATTAATGGAAGGAACCTCCCAGCATCACTCCCGAGTTGCGCTTCAAATTGCTGGCTGGCTGCTCCCTATTATTAGTACTCGAAGAGCTAAACCTACACGTTCACAGGCACATCCCTGGTAGAGGCTCGTCTTGGCAGCTCTCAGACAATTAGTTACTCGAGAGCGGCTGCAGCCTGTCTCTGTGCTAATTGAATTTGGATTTCGCTGCAGATTTACTGTCCTCAGGGACAGTGGGCGCGGTGGCCTGGTGCTCACCACACAGGCAGGTCCTGCCGGCAGCAGGCTTCTGCAGCCTCGCAGGTCCCCCAGCTGCATAGGGACAAAGGAGTGAAGCAGCCTTCTGGGCAAGAAGGTTCGGGGAAGGTGGGGGCCAAGCGGTGACGAGGGGAGGGTGGAGGGCGGTAAGAGGCCGCTAGCTCGAGCGCCAGCCTGGGCTGCCCGCAAGCTTCATCAGCTCCCGCACCGTGGGACGCGTGGGTACTTAATGCCTTACTCATCCTCGTCTAAATTCTTGGCTGTCGTCTCAATCGTAGGCTCGCTTTCTTAATACCAGAAGGAATACATGTGTTCCTTTTATAGAAAATTAGGTAATGTGGGCAAGCAAAAGGAATAATACCCATAATTCCAACCAACAGGAGACGATGACCAGAGAACACTTTGGCGAACACCTTTCCAGACCATGTGGACGTGCTGGCGGGACATGCGTGTAAAGAGCACCCTGGACAGCGTCTGGAAACCTTACTGGACAGTGTCTAGAAACCTTACTGGACAGCGTCTGGAAACCTTACTGGACAGCGTCTAGAAACCTTACTGGACAGTGTCTGGAAACCTTACTGGACAGTGTCTAGAAACCTTACTGGACAGTGTCTGGAAACCTTGCTGGACAGCGTCTGGAAACCTTACTGGACAGTGTCTGGAAACCTTACTGGATAGTGTTTTGAAACCTGCTCTTTTGCATTTGGCAAACGCTGAGTTGCCCCACACAGAGGTCTCAGAGTGCCCCTGGAGAGCACAGCCACACGCTTCCCGACCACGTCTGAGCCCCAGAGGGAGGGGCATCTCGGATCCCAGGGCTGCTCTGAGCCACATGGTCACTCAGGAACCCTTTTCCCCCCTACCCTCTCACCCACATGACCTTGGACGTGACCCACGTGGTGGAGGCAGAGTCATGGGCGCCTTATGAGTTGACAAAAAGGGGAAAACGTCCAGGCATTGTAAGGCCAGACCAGCATGGGCACGTGTCAGTTCCACTTGACCTTCGTGAGCGAGAACTTAGGCCCGTGGCAGACCTAGCTGCAGGGGCTGCTGGGAGGCGCCGTCCCCCACTGCGCAGTGCCAGGTCCGGCGGGGACCCTCACTCTGGACGAGAAGGGGGCAGCCTCCGCCACACAGTGCGCCCTCCTGCATCAGGACTGTGAGCAGTGACGCTGCCCGGAGGTTCAGTGGGCCTGGTTTCAGCCATCCTCTGATTTTGTGCAATGGTGGCCTCCCACGCTTTTTGATAACCATGACTTAGGCAAGGACCCGCTCCTGGATCTTCAGAGTTTTGTTTTGAAGTAATCATAGACTCCCCGGGAAGTTGCCAGGACACGTCACCGGCTTTTCCCAGTGCCAGCACCTTGTGCGGGCCTGTCCCACCGCATCTGCAGTTGCTCGCACAACCGCAGCACAGTGTACAAACCAGGAGTTGACTTTGGTACCATGCGACGCACTTACCACCAGCTCAGCAGACATGAGTCTGAGCAAACTCTGGGGAATGGTGGAGGACAGGGGAGCCTGGCGTGCTGCAGTCCATGAGGTCGCAGAGTCGGACACGACTGAACAACGACAACGTAGCGTCTGCTCGCGTTCCGCCGGCTGCGCGCGCGTGTGGTGATGCGTCTGTGCAATGGTGTGTCTGCCTGCAGCTTCACACAGCTTTATCATATGTGCAGCTTCGGGGAGCCACTACCACCAGGACACGCCACCATTCCCTCCCTGCGAGGCCCCTCGCGCTACCTTTTGCTGATGCCGCGCCCCTCCTTCCCCGTCCCTGCCCCCTGGCCACCCCTAAGCTGCTCTCTATCTCCAGAATCACTTTATTTCAGAATGTTATAAACAGTGGGATTCCACTGCATATATATGCCTTTGAGGTTGGCTTTTTTATCCAGCAGAATTTCCCTGAGGCTCATCCAAGGTGCTGTGTGTATGAGTGATCCACTCCCTTCAGTTGCTGAGTACTATTCCAGGGGTTTCCACACCTTGTTTACCACTTAGCCAGTGGAGGACGTTTGGTGCCTTTCAGTTTGTGGCCGTTATCAACAGAGCCTCTATGAACACTCATGTACAATTTTCTGCAAAAAAAGCTTTCATTTCTGTGGAATACATATGCCCATGAGTACAGTTGCTGGGTCATATAGTAGGTCCATTTTTAGTTTTAAAAGGAAATGCCAAACTTTATCATTTCACATTGACATGAGTAATCCAGTTTCTGCACAGCTTTGCCAGCATTTGGTGTTGTCGCTGTTTCTTATTTTGATCCTTGTAGTAGGTGTGGAGTGATGCCTCGTGGTGGTTTTTATTTGCACCCCTCCAACGGTTGATGATGTTGAACATCTTTTCATGTGCTTCTTTGCCATCTGGCTATTGTCTTAGGTGAAATGTCTGTCCGTGTCTTTTCCCCAGTTTCTAACTGGATTGTTTTTAAACGCTGAGTTTGGAGAGTTCTTTATATATTCTACATATGAATCCTTGGCAGGCATGTCATTTGTACATATTTTCTCCCAACTGTCGCTTGTCTTTTCATCCTCTTAATGGGGCTTTTTGAAAAGCAGATGTATTCGGTTTTGATGAGGTCCAATTTATCAGATTTTTTTTGTTTACAAGTTGTGCTTTTGGTGTTGAGTCGGACCTGCTGGGTTTCGGATTAAGTGTTGTTTTGCAGTAATGGGCATCAGTGCTCCTCACTCCCTTCCTTCCTCCCCCTGCCCCCGCCCCATCTCTCTCTCTGTCTCTCTCCCTCCCCCAGCAGGGATCTTAGCTGCCCTCTCCTTCTATCGGATGGTCACTCAGGACATCCAAGGTTGGGAACCCTCGCCTGGCTCACCCAGCAGGTCAGTGGCAGCGAGAAGACCAGAACCAAACTCCCTCAGTCACCGTGTTTCCCGCTTCCCCAAGACTCTTCTCAGGGAAGCACTTGAACTGCAGTGTCAAAATGAAACAGATCCCGCTACAGCAGGGAGTATTAAAGGAGAGCGTTGGCAGTGACAGACTTGTTTCTGCGGCTCAGCCTGCGGCCCGGGGAGCGGTGCTCTGATGATGCGCCTCTTCCAGGAGCGAGATCTGATCAGGGGTCCTCGCCCTCCTGGGCTCAGGAAGGCAGCCAGGCAGCGTCCTGCGGTCAGATGCGCAGCTGGGGCGTGAGTCCCTAGCATTTAACCNGTTGACATGAGTAATCCAGTTTCTGCACAGCTTTGCCAGCATTTGGTGGTGTCGCTGTTTCTTATTTCGATCCTTGTAGTAGGTGTGGAGTGATGCCTCGTGGTGGTTTTTATTTGCACCCCTCCAACGGTTGATGATGTTGAACATCTTTTCATGTGCTTCTTTGCCATCTGGCTATTGTCTTAGGTGAAATGTCTGTCCGTGTCTTTTCCCCAGTTTCTAACTGGATTGTTTTTAAACGCTGAGTTTGGAGAGTTCTTTATATATTCTACATATGAATCCTTGGCAGGCATGTCATTTGTACATATTTTCTCCCAACTGTCGCTTGTCTTTTCATCCTCTTAATGGGGCTTTTTGAAAAGCAGATGTATTCGGTTTTGATGAGGTCCAATTTATCAGATTTTTTTTGTTTACAAGTTGTGCTTTTGGTGTTGAGTCGGACCTGCTGGGTTTCGGATTAAGTGTTGTTTTGCAGTAATGGGCATCAGTGCTCCTCACTCCCTTCCTTCCTCCCCCTGCCCCCGCCCCATCTCTCTCTCTGTCTCTCTCCCTCCCCCAGCAGGGATCTTAGCTGCCCTCTCCTCTATCGGATGGTCACTCAGGACATCCAAGGTTGGGAACCCTCGCCTGGCTCACCCAGCAGGTCAGTGGCAGCGAGAAGACCAGAACCAAACTCCCTCAGTCACCGTGTTTCCCGCTTCCCCAAGACTCTTCTCGGGGAAGCACTTGAACTGCAGTGTCAAAATGAAACAGATCCCGCTACAGCAGGGAGTATTAAAGGAGAGCGTTGGCAGTGACAGACTTGTTTCTGCGGCTCAGCCTGCGGCCCGGGGAGCGGTGCTCTGATGATGCGCCTCTTCCAGGAGCGAGATCTGATCAGGGGTCCTCGCCCTCCTGGGCTCAGGAAGGCAGCCAGGCAGCGTCCTGCGGTCAGATGCGCAGCTGGGGCGTGAGTCCCTAGCATTTAACCAAGCCGGTGTGGTCACTAGGGGACGGGGGAGCTCCCCGGGGTGACGCCTCCCCTCGCACCTTTCCACCTCTGGGACTGCCCAGCCACCCAGATCCCCACCCCCCACCCCCACCGATGGCACTGCCGTGGAAGGGGGCGGAGGGGACACAGAGATGTGTTGGAGGTGGGAGCTCGGGGCTCAGAAGATGGACCGCCCTTTTCCAGGTCGTGCTTGATGCCCGTCCCTCCCAAGCAGGATCCCACACACCCAAGGATGCCAGGGGTTAGGGTTAGGGTCCCTCCCCCAGCTTCCTGGGGGCCCACACTCAGGACAGGGGTTGTCATCACTCCAGCCTCGTGCTTGCTGTCACCGTCTTCTGGGAGGTCACCGTCCTCTGGGAGGTCACTGTCCTCAAACATAGCGGACAGAGGGTGTCCGGCTCGGGGGTGGGAAGCACCCCACGTGGAATCTCTTCCTTTCAGGAAGCATTCGACCTTTCACCTCCAAGCCTCTGGGTGATTTTCTGCCCAGAGATCCCTTTCCAGGAAGCCTCATGGCTCATTCCCCCGCCCTCCACCCCCGCAGTTATTAATCCTCTGCTCACCTAACCCACTTCCTCTTCCTAAACACCCAGCAAAAGCCTCTTTCCCGGGTCCTTGTGTGTAAGTGGGGCCGTGAAACCTGAGCAGAAGAGGCAGCTAAAAGCAGGCCGCGTTTCCCACGCTCTCTCTTCCTTCTCTGAGCCCCTGCGGGAGGCGACGCACAGCCGTGGTGGGTTAGAGGCTGGAAGGGTTCTGAGTCCCCAGACCACCGCCTGGAGGCGAGGCTGCCCAGGTGAGCCGCCCAGTGGATTCTAGGGGGCGGAAGTAAACTGTTAAACTTGCTATTAGGTCAAATCACTGAGACTTGAGGTGTATTTTTTTTTAAATAGCTGCTCAGATTATTTACGCCACCCATCATGAAAATCCCCTTGACACAGTGCCATGCGCTGTAACTTCTTGATAGATGGTAGAGGTTACCGTTTCTCCTGTTTCCATATTAGCTAGAGTCCAAGTCATCTCTCACTTCGATTAGAAGAGGGCTGCAGGGGTTTCCCTGGCGGTCCAGCAGCCAAGACTGTGCTCCCGTTGCGGGGGGCCTGGGTTCGATATCTGCTTGGGGACCTAGATTCCACGTGCTGCACTAGGAGTTCCCGTGGCACAACCAGAAGACCCGTCACGCTGCCACTAAGCCCTGGCACGGCTGAAATAGATAAATAAACAGTTTTGTTTTTTTTTTTTAAGAGAAGAGGATAATGTGCAGAGTCAGCTCAGGCTGTCCCCTGGTTCCTCCAGGAAGAGCAGCCTGATCAGACGCCTTCCTGACCGCTCGCAAGGAGTGTGGCCATTCCATCCCTTCTGCACCCTTCCTCTGAATGTCTTCAGAGCCCCTCCTCTTGCATCGAACAGTCATTGTTTATCTTGTCGTTCGCCACCTCCTCCGAGACGGTCAGCTCCACAAGGCCGGGAGCCCAGTCTGTCTGGGGCACTGCCTGTCCCCTTGTGCACAGAAGGTGCTCAGTAAGTATTTACCGAACGTGGAGGAGAGTCAGGAAGCCCCGCGCTCTGCTGCTCAGCGGGGGACCTTGGGCCAGGCACGTGATCCTTCCGAGTGTGGATACCTCACCGGTGAGTGGGACAGTGGCCCTGGCTGGCCAGCCAGTGCCGAAGTCCTATGAGGGATCACACCAGATGTTTGCTGTGCACCTACTGTGTGCAGGTGCTCGGTGCCCAGAATGCAGTCCACGTGGCAAACGAGGAAGGGGCCAGGCGGTCAACACAGCCTTGTCAGTGACATCCACCGCAGGCAGGGCGAGGATGCCCTGGGGCCATGGTCACCCAGGCGGGGCCTCTTCC
>SJXQ01006331.1:239156-266100 GCA_006408695.1 Aepyceros melampus | reverse complement strand
GTATGGATCCTGCTCTGTGCAGGGAGGGGCGGGGGACACCATTCATCTGTGCCCAGGCCACGGGCCTGCGAGGCGAGGGTCACTCCGGCAGGACTGAGATCTTCAGGCGACCAAGGCTACTCACGCCCGGAGGGGCCCAGAACAAGCCCCGGGACCTGGGAGGCGGGTCCCGGCCCAGGGGCTCGGGGAGAAGGGCGGTCCAGAGTCTCAAGGGAACAGACGGAGCCCCGCAGCCCGCCTCCCCCAGGGCCACGAGAACGCTCAGTGTCAAAATGTAGACAAAGGGACTTCGCTCGAGGTCCAACGGCCAAGACTTCACACTCCCGATGCAGGGGCCCAGGTTCCATCCCTGGTCAGGGACCTAGAGCTCACTGCCGCAGCCAAGGCCTAGCCCAGCACCATGAATAAATGTGTATATTTTTAATGTGGACAGAGGACAAAACGCCCAGGGAGGGCCGAGGCTGCCACACAAGAGCTGAAGGATTGGGACCAGGCGCTCACCGCAGGCAGTGTGGCTGAGTTCACCCGCTTATCTTCCTGTCCAGCTCGCCTTCAGCCTCCTGGATTCCTTGAAGGTTGATCCCGATTCCTCCCCTCCCCACATGCCCTCACTCCTCACTGTGGCCTCCCGGTGGTGGCGTGGATGTCCTCTTGACCTTGAGCATGGCCGTGGGACTGGCTTGGACCCCCAGAGCTAAGCGGACTGCCCCTTGAGCACAGGCTTAATTGTGCTTGCGCAGCGGAGCTGGCCTCTGGAGCTGATGCGATCAGTGCAAGTTGCAAAGAGCTGCCCCTGGGGTCTTCCCTGGCAGGCCAATGGTTCAGACTTCACCTTTCAGCGCAGGGGGTGTAGGTTCAATCCCTGGTCAGGGAACTTAGATCCCACATGCCTGAAAGCCAGAAAACCAAAACTCAAAAAACCAGAAGCAACATTATAACAAATTCAATATAAAGACTTTAAAAACGGTCCACATTGAAAAAAAATCTGTAAAAAGGAGCTACCCTAGAAAGAACATGGGCAGAGCAGACCTGGCTGTCCCTAGCGGCTGAGCAGTCACCCAGGGGCAGAGTCAGCCACCTGAGCCAGCCCCGACCACCTACCTGAGCTGCTTCCTCACTGCACCGCTTGCCACCCATCCATCAACCTGGGCAAGACATCCTTGCCTCACCTGTGTGTGTGTGTGTGTGTGTGTGTGTGTGTGAAAGTCGCTCAGTCGTGTCCAACTCTTTGTGACCCCATGGTCTATACAGTCCATGGAATTCTCCAGGCCAGAATACTGGAGTGGGTAGCCTTTCCCTTCTCCAGGGCATCTTCCCAACCCAGGGATCAAACCCAGGGCTCCCGCACTCTCCACCAGCTGAGACACAAGGGAAGCCTCACCTGTAATGCAGGCTAATAATAGCATCTCCAAAGTTAGTTCGGGAAACACCAGCACCCACACAAACCCCAAAATATCAATGATGTAATAACAGAAATTTACTCCTCATTCCTGGTTCTAGTTATCTGCTGCTTTATTTAAAAAACAAAACAAAACAAAAACTACTCTGAAAACAGTGGTTCATGACAGCAACCATTTTCTTAAACCTCATGATTTGAGGGGCCAGGGCTTTGGGCAGAGCTTGGCTGGGCAGTCTTGGGTTCCATGTGGCATTGACTGGGATCACTCGTGGCATTCGGCTGGTCACTGAGCTTGTCTGGAGGGTTCAAGAAGGCTTCACCCGCCAGCCTGGCGTCTTGGTGTAGACAGCTGGAAGGCGTCCTCTGCTGGTCTCCTCCCTCCCCCGTGGCCTCTGGGCCTCTCCTTATGGTCTTGGGGCCTCTCCGTGTGGCTCCCCAGCGGGGCGGACCCTCTTCACATGGCAGCTCAGCTCCAAGAAACAGGAAGTGGAGTGGGGCGAGCAACAGATACGGTGTCATTTCCACCATGTTGTATTGGTTGAAACGGCTAGCGAGCCTGCTCATTTCAGCAGAGAAAATATAGACTCCTCCTTTCAGTGGGAAAAGTTCACAGAATTTGTAACCGTCTAATCTCCTACACTCATAAGTGCTTCCCTTGTGGCTCAGCTGGTAAAGACTCCACCTGCAATGCGGGAGACACGAGTTCGATCCCCGGGTTAGAAAGATCCCTGGAGAGGGGAAAGGCTACCCACTCGAGTATCCTGGCCTGGAGAACCCCATGGGCTGTATATTCCATGGGGTCGCAGAGTCAGACACCACCGACTGACTTTCACTTCACTGCTTCACTCCTGAGTGCAGTCAACAGCCAGGAAGAGCTCTGCTCCACACAGTGACTCAGGGACCCAGGGCCAGAGGAACTCTGTCATTTTCTACATGTAGCATCTCCCAAGGTCACCCTGGTCTCAACATCCAGCAGGCAGATGCTGGGAAGCAGAAAACAGGGAGTCCACACAGGAGACTTTATGAGCCAGCCCTAGAAGTGGCCTCTCACTTCCACGCTGAATTCAGTGGCCTGCACCCAGCACATGGTCCCACCAAACTGCGAGGGATGTGAGGAACTGTCATCCAGCCGCATGCCTGGGAGGAAAGGGGCCAGGCTCGGCCGGCCCCCTGCTCTCCTCTCACGGCTATGTGATGAGCAATGGCTCAGTCCCTGGGGAGGCTGCACGGCCAGCAGCCCCGCATGGCCCCCCTCCGCACCTCTGCCTCCAGCGCAGCGTGTGCAGGATTTGCGTCGCTGGTCTGCGTCACTCCGTGGTGTGCTTCTCGTTCAGTCGCTAAGTCACATCCAACACTTTGTGGCCTCATGAATGGCAGCATGTCAGGCTCCTCTCTCCTTCACTGTCTCCCAGAGTTGGCTGAAACTCATGGCCATTGAATCAGTGATGCCACCCAACCATCCCCATGGTGGGATCTGCCAGCCCCCCCGCATCTTCCGAGGAGAACGTCTCCCTGCATGTGGGCAGCTCTAGGTGCCCAGGCCGTGTATCTCATGGCCCCCCTCCAGCCACAGCTGAGGGGACCAAGAGTGGCCAGGCCCTTGCTGGTCACTGGCCCATAAGGGGACCTGGTGTACGACACTTTGCCTGGATAGGCGGGACCAACCCGAGACGCGAGCTGAGAAGATGCAGAGAGGGGGCGTCAGGAGGTGAAGCAAGGGCTGGGGAAGGGACACCAGCAGTCTGGAGCAAGGAGGATTCAGAAGCTGTGAGAAAGCAGAACCCAAGAACCACAGAGCCAAGCTCCAGAGGGGCCGGTGAAGGAGCCGGTGGGCAGCAGGAGCTCTGCTGAGGTGCAGGGTGAGAAGCAGACCCCACTCACAGCGGCTCAACGTGCAGCCCAGTTCGTGTCTCTGAGACCCAGCACCCCTCCCAGTCATGAGCCCCACAGGATCCCTTGGTCCTTACGAACGGGAGCAATGAACAGAGTACAGTTGTGGCTGGAGAGAGTCATCATTCTTGGTCAGGGGTCAGCAGGCTCCTGTAAAGAGCCTGGTCGTGAATATTGACAGCTCTGCACGTCCCTGTCGAAGCTGCCGTCATCACACAAAAGCAACCACGGACAATATTGAAACACGTGACTTGGTTATGTGTCAATAAAACTTTATAGACATTGAAGTGATCCTTCCTCTACATTTCAACATGTCCAGAAATATTTTTTTTCTTTTAGTTGTTTTTATACTACTGTATTTTAAAATGTAAAGCAATTCTCAGCTCATAGGCAGTACAAAAAGACTTTGGGCTGGATTCAGCCCACGGGCCATAGTTTGCTGACCCTGTTCTTGGTTCATAAGGGCCGAGGGTGCCGCTTTGTTTGGTCCCCCAACACCGGGAACGCCTTCCTGGGTCAAAGGAGGGAACCTGGCGGATGTGTTCCAGACAGCCCAGCAGCAGCAGCTCTCTGACCTTGACCGGAGACCAGTGGTGAGGGCCTTGCGGAATGAGTCTTGGTGATGTGTGATGACCATCCGGCAGGCGTGACGGGGCCCCCACAGCGTCCCCTGCCCAGCGGCAGCGCAGTGTCTTCACTGACCCCGTTGGCTTCGATTCTTCCCTCCCAGCCTCGCAGGCTCTGAGCTGGGTCCTCAGCCTCCTCCGGAGAATCTGTGAGCCCCGCAGCCTTCTAATGAATTCATGTTCTGCTTAAATCAGCTAGAAATGCTTTCTATTGCTTACAAATAAGAACCCTGTCAGTTGTTGGAATTTTTCTCTGATTTTCTCTAGTGAATTCCCAGGGCAATAAAATGTGCTATAAAGTTCGTTTTTTAATAAGTTTTTTAAAAGTTATTACATAAATAATACATGTTCATTATTTCATGTAAAGGCCAAGAAACAGAAAGTATCACAAAAAAAGAAATAAAAATTCCTCATAATCACAGCACTCAGAAAGAAGCACAATTACTGTGGGGATACAGACCTTCCAGAAAGAGACACAGACTTTTTTTCCTTAACAAGTATCGGGTTGTGCTATGAAATGCCATCTTGTAACCGGCCCTTTTGCTACCAGCACCTCGTGAACTTCTTCAAACATTAATAAGCATACACGTCTGTCTCTTCAAATAAACGCCTAGCATCCCATCACAGTACAAGGCCCCGTTCACTCTGCCAGGCCCCCGTTAGTGGACATGGAGGTAGTTTTCAGGTTTTCGGTGCTAGAGACAGCGCTTGGATTCAATAATGTGAGCTCGACTGTGCCCCTCCTCCCCAGGAGTATCTCAGTATCTCAGAATGTGGTCGATTAGCGATTGGGCCTTTAACGAGGTTGTTGAGGTAAAAGAAAGCCGTGTGGATGGGCTCTAATCCAGTGTGAGTGCTGGCCTTATAAAGGGGAGGCTGGGACACAACGCAGCCCGATGGAGGCTCCCGTGAGGCCACAGCGAGACGGTGGCCATCTGCAAGCCAAGCTGAGAGCCCTCAGAAGGCACCAACCCGGCCCACACCGTGATCTTGGACCTCTGGCCTCCAGAACGCTGAGACGATAAGTTTGTGTTATTAAAGCCACCCAGTCCGTGGTCCTTTGTTATGGCGGTCCCAGCACACAATTACAGCATCCTTTTAGCTAACCCTTTGAGTATGTTTTAATTTTTCCCTAGCCTGGAATCTTGAAACAGGATTCCAAAGTCAAAGAGTGTGTACTTTTTAAAAGTCTTTTGTTTTGAAATCATGATGGACTCATAGGAAGTGGCAGAAATACTGAGTTGGCCAAAAAGTTCATTCTAGTTTTCCCATAAGATGTTACAGAACAAATTTTCTGGCCAGCCCAACAGTAGCGAGAGCCCTGTTTTACCCTTCCCCTGAGGGTCCCACAGTGGTGACATCTTGCATAATTATACTACAGTATCTAAACTGGGCCATGGGCATCAGTACAACTCTGCTAAGTGGATGGCCGGCTTTATTCACCATAGTGGTAGGGCTTGTATATCTTTACGTAGATTGAACCCTGAGCATTTTATTTCTTATTCTACTGTAAGTGTTATTTTCTATTTCATTTCTTGTTTGTTTGTGGAATAAGGAAAGAATATTCGACCTTTCCAGAATCTTGCGACATCCACTTATTAATCCTGTTAGTTTGTTGAAGATTCTGTTGGACTTTCACTGTATATGATGATATCATCTATAGCTAATGACGGGTTTGCAGGGTTTTTCCCTTTCAATCCTTATACTTTTTACTTGCTTTGCTGCATTGTTTAGGATTACCAGGAAAAAGTAGAATAAAAGAGATAGTAGTGAGAAACCTTGGTTTCACTTCCAGTCTCAGGATTAGGGTTAGGGGAAGTGGAAGTTTCTGTCATCTACCACTAAGTATGATGTTGGCTGCAGATTTTTAACATGTATCATTTGTGGTCCCCTTCTGTTTCCAGCTTGCTGAGAGCTTTCTTTTCATGGATGATACTGAATCCCATCAATGAAGATGAGCGTATATTTTCTCCTTTATTATGACCGATTTCTGAGTGTTAAGCCAACCTTGCATTCCTATTAATAAACGCCACTTGGTTGTGATGTTGCTTTGTTTGATTTTATAACATTTCACTAAGTATTTTTCCATCTGTTTTCAAGAAAGTAGTTGATCTATAATATCCTTTCATTGTCACATCCTTGTCAGGATTAAGGTTGTGCTAGCCTCGTGAAATGACTTGGCAGTATGTCTTCTTTCTGTACTCTCTAGGAGAGTCTGTGTAAAATTGGGGTTATTTCTCCCTTAAACATTTAGTCAAATTCACCAGTGAAGCCATGTGGAAATTTCTTTGTCAGATAGTTATAATTTGTGATTTGATAAGTGTTTTTCTTGTGATAATTTGGATCAGTTGTGTTTTTAAAATAATTTGTCAGTTTCAGCCAGCTTTCACATTTATCTACATGAAGCTGCTCCTGATATCCTCTCCAAAATAGTTTAAACATTAGCTCCTCATGTGATCAAGTAGGCCTCTGTGTGATTAGCGACGTTACTCAGTGATACCTCTGCCACAGCACTCGGCCGTGATCAGCGACGTTACTCAGTGATACCTCTGCCACAGCACTCGGCCGTGATCAGCGACGTTACTCAGTATACCTCTGCCACAGCACTCGGCCGTGATCAGCGACGTTACTCAGTGATACCTCTGCCACAGCACTCGGCCGTGATCAGCGACGTTACTCAGTGATACCTCTGCCACAGCACTCGGCCGTGATCAGCGACGTTACTCAGTGATACCTCTGCCACAGCACTCGGCCGTGATCAGCGACGTTACTCAGTGATACCTCTGCCACAGCACTCGGCCGTGATCAGCGACGTTACTCAGTGATACCTCTGCCACAGCACTCGGCCGTGATCAGCGACGTTACTCAGTGATACCTCTGCCACAGCACTCGGCCGTGATCAGCGACGTTACTCAGTGATACCTCTGCCACAGCACTCGGCCGTGATCAGCGACGTTACTCAGTGATACCTCTGCCACAGCACTCGGCCGTGATCAGCGACGTTACTCAGTGATACCTCTGCCACAGCACTCGGCCGTGATCAGCGACGTTACTCAGTGATACCTCTGCCACAGCACTCGGCCGTGATCAGCGACGTTACTCAGTGATACCTCTGCCACAGCACTCGGCCGTGATCAGCGACGTTACTCAGTGATACCTCTGCCACAGCACTCGGCCGTGATCAGCGACGTTACTCAGTGATACCTCTGCCACAGCACTCGGCCGTGATCAGCGACGTTACTCAGTGATACCTCTGCCACAGCACTCGGCCGTGATCAGCGACGTTACTCAGTGATACCTCTGCCACAGCACTCGGCCGTGATCAGCGACGTTACTCAGTGATACCTCTGCCACAGCACTCGGCCGTGATCAGCGACGTTACTCAGTGATACCTCTGCCACAGCACTCGGCCGTGATCAGCGACGTTACTCAGTGATACCTCTGCCACAGCACTCGGCCGTGATCAGCGACGTTACTCAGTGATACCTCTGCCACAGCACTCGGCCGTGATCAGCGACGTTACTCAGTGATACCTCTGCCACAGCACTCGGCCGTGATCAGCGACGTTACTCAGTGATACCTCTGCCACAGCACTCGGCCGTGATCAGCGAGTTACTCAGTGATACCTCTGCCACAGCACTCGGCAAGTTATATCTGCATGTTTTCTGTGCGTGTGTCTGTCTTTGTCTCTCTCCTTCCCTCACTGAGCTGTTAGCTGGCCCCTCTTTCTACAGCAGGGGCCAGATGCAATTCACTGACTCAACAGGAAGACAGGACATACCATAGACAAGTGCTGAACTGGGGCCAAAGCGAATGATTGCACTTCAGCATTTCAGCAGCAGCCCCCCACTGACTGCTGAAGCAATCGAGTGCTATTGAATGCATCTCAGACCTCTTTGAAATGAAGCTTTCAAATGTTGTTTGCATTGAAATATCTAAGGGCTCCCCAGGCCCACTGAGCCAGAGGAAGTCATTGATAGATTAGTTTGAATGAAGATTAATCAATAATTTATGCTGATGTTTTTCCTCCTGCAGCAGGGAGACCTGTTTTGATATGATTTGACAGGGTCGGGCACACCTTGTTTTAATTAAACCTGATACAGAAAATTAAAAGAAAAAAAAATGCCCAGCAACCCACTGGCCATTCGTTACCCAAGACGGACTCAATCTGCAATCGATGAAGCAGGATAGAGGAGCAGATGGGGATGTGGCCGAAAGTCCGGATTCAGCAGATGCTCCTACATGGCTGCCCTGATGGAGCAACGGCAAGTGTGAATACGCTTATTGGCATCGTCTCATAATGTGGCCTTTAGGAGGCAAGCCGTTTGCACACGATGATGGATGGTCTTGCTGGCAGGAGTGAACGTCATGTCTAGAAACCAACATCACTTAGTCCTCCCTTGGAGGAGCCAGAATGCTGAAACCGGCATCCTTGCAGAAGTCATCAGAAGGAACCGGTGGAAACTGATGATCCTTGTCTTCCCAACAAAAAGGAGACAGTCCCGAAACCTGGTGGAGAAGCATCATCAGAGTGAGCATCTTGGTGGGACTTTTCCGAGTTTTCTATCCTCCAAACTCAGCAGGATCCCCTCACTTTTGTTTATGTTCTGTTACAGAGATCCCCGGAGAAGGCATGGCACCCCACTCCAGTATTCTTGCCTGAAAAATCCCATGGACGAAGGAGCCTGGAAGGCTGCAGTCCATGGGGTCACTGAGGGTTGCACACGACTGAGCGATTTTACTTTCACTTTTCACTTTCATTTATTGGAGAAGGAAATGGCAACCCACTCCAGTGTTCTTGCCTGGAGAATCCCAGGGACGGCAGAGCCTGGTGGGCTGCTGTCTATGGGGTCGCACAGAGTCGGACACGACTGAAGTGACTTAGCAGCACAGAGATCTCAGTGGAATTTTTCAGTTTTCAAATGTTTCCTCTCTGTCCTCTGAGTGTGGGTATGAATCTTTGAGGGTATGGGCCTGAAATAAACTCAAGCAGCTATCCAATTCAGAACAGAATCTCCATCCAGGGCCACTGCGACTTTGCTCCATCAGGCTAGTCACCTGTTGCCCTCTCCCCAGAGGACAGGTTCTCACCCAGGAGTCCTCAGTCCCACCCAGATTTGCCAGTCATGGCCAGACGTGTCTCAGAGAGGTGGATAAGCCCCAGGTAGCAAGTGAGTGGTACAGAGAGCTCCCTCCTTTATGCTGTGTCCACAGCAGACATTACTAATCCATCTCTGCACATTCTCCTGATGGAGAGGAAGTGGAAAACCTGAAGCCCAGCCCTTCCTGCCCACGCCCTGCTGCTGTGGCTGGATCCAGAGGGCCCAGGAGCCTGGGGGTGGACATGGCTAAAAGCAGCTTCACCAGCAACGCCCCACAGGGTGGATGGAGCAGAGAGGCCAGAGCACAGCTGGGCAGTGCAACTCCAGAGAAGGTGGCCCCCAAGTCACCCAGACACCACCCTTGACCTAGCCAGCCGTTCCCTGGCCTGGTTCTCTGGGCGAGTCACTTCCTCTGCCTGAGTTTCCCAGTCTTCATCTGCTACCCGGGGACCACAGCATCCTGTCCCAGGCAGAGCAGCTGGAACCTGGGTGCGCTGGGCTGCCGCGGGGGATTAGACCAGCAGCAGCTCCCAGAGGTTTCCTTTACAGGGTCTGGGACTCCATCCCGGATGAGGCTGTGGGCCCAGCTATGCCCCGAGAGGAGGCGGTCATGGCAGCCATCAGGCCCAGCCGCTCCGTCCCTGATGGGCTTGAGCCTGTGTGTCTCCTGCTGAACTGGGGTGAATGGTGGCCACCAAGAGATGTGTCTGCCCAGAACCTCAGCTCAACCTTGTTCAGAGAAGAGTCTTTGCAGATGAAATTAAGAGAAGGCTCTCGAGCTCATCTTGCATTGGGGTGGGCCCTAAGTCCAGCGAGGAGAGACGCAGATACAGAAACATATGGGAGACCAGGCCACGTGAAGATGAAGGCAGAGGCCCAAGTGACGTATCCATGAGCCAAGAAAGGTGGAGCATGCTGGAGCCTCTGGATGCTGGGTGAAGCAGATTCTGCCTGGAGGCCTCCGGAAGGAACCAGCTCTGCTGACAGTGAACACTGGCTGAACGGAGAGAGAGCACATTTCTGTCGTCTTGAGCCGCGTGGTCTATGGTCATTTACTATGAATATATCACCCTCCCAGGTCCATCTCCAGCTTCTGGCAAGAGTAGGAGTGCCCAGTGGCCACCCACCTGCCTCCCTTTCTCACTTTTGCTCCACCCTGCCCTCCTCTACTCATCCAGCTGTTGGGGACTGGACAGAACAACCCAGAATCTCCTGTTCAGAAGCCAGACCCCCAGCCCTGGGCCAGACGCGGGGCCCTGGGCTGGGAGGGGCCGTCTTGTCAACTCTGTGGGAAGCCTGTGATGTGGCTAAAACCATCCCCACCCAAGGTGACCTTCTCATGACGAAAACCTGGCGCCGGCATCAATTATTCAGAAGGAGCATCTTGGAACGCACTCAAAACACACGCTACCCCTCCCCTGACTTTAAAGACATTTGTCAAATTCGCGCCTGGCAAAGAAACAGAGCCAGGGCACCGGGGAGGAATGGGGAGCAGAGCGCCCAGGGCTCCCCCGGCGCCGGCAAAGGGCTCTTTTCGCACGGCCCACCACGGGCCTTGAAAGCCACGTCTCCGCTCTCTTCGCGCAGAGAGAGCTGTCAGCTGGCCGCCGGGGCCTTTGATCCCTCCCTGACAGGGTGCTGACGGATTGATCTGGGGCCCGTGCATAATTCATGAGCCCCCGAGCAGCGGTGAATTCGGAGCCGGCCTGTTCCACGGTGGTGGGGGCGACATGGGGCCGGAGTGAAGGGTGTGGGGAGTGGGCGTTGGTGGGGCCATGGGGGCCGGCACCCGCCTGTCCCTCTGCTGGAAACAGCCCCCAGATGTTTCCCCAGGAGGCAGAGAGGAGCTGAAGTGAGGTTCCGGGGCCAGGAGAGCGTGGTCCTTGGAAAAGTGGTCCTGGGTCCACTTGAGTCAGAGACAAGGGCCACTCCCTGCAGTCAGCCTGAGCACACCCTTCCGGAGGGCTTACAGAGTGGGGGGACTGCAGCTCCCCAGAGACCCTGCAGACTGAGGAGGGGGTGACCTTCAACAGGTCACTTGGCTGCCCGAGCCCCGCCCTCCCCTGTGGAATCACAGCGACAGCCCAGGCAGTCAGGCAAGCGCCTCAGGCCATCGCTGCTGGAGGTGATGGATGCTTCTCACACAGCCTATCTTTCCCACCCTGCTTCCTGGGACAGGGGCGCAGCTCCACTTCCTGGGGTCTGGCCAGAGGTAGGCTCAAAGGACCTGGATCACACTTAGATCAGGATCCAAACCAAACAGAAACAGAACCACAGCTGGAGGAGAGGGCCTGTGCAAACAGGAGCTGAGAGAGATGGGTTCCCTAACCTGGTGAACCATCAGAACCACCTGGGATCGTGACAGTCCAGCCCCCAGGCCCCCCAGGCTTCCGAGTTGGAGGTCTCAGTGGCCAGGAATCCACGTGACCCTCTCAGTCGTCACCCAGGTGGCCACTGCCCAGCCAGAAGCTGGTTCCAAGAGGCCTGGGCCCCTTCCACGGGGTGTTTTCCATTTGGAGTATGGCTTGGTGTTTTGCTCAATAAGGGGGTTGTCCTTGTTTTTCCAGTCTTCCTGTTTGGTGGAGGACATTGATCCCCCCCCCTAGTATTTATTATTAATAGATTTTTCAAAGGACAAAAGTAATACATACATACATGTTTGTTTCCTTTATCTCCATGCTTTCTGTATTTGAAATTTTTCACATTCAAAAAGCAATATATATCCCATGCCCAAAAAAGGCAGGAAATAGAAAAGCAGAGAGAGGACCGTCCCCCACAGTCCTCCACCCAGAGGTGACAGCCACGAAGGAGCGGGTCGGTCTCTGCCCCTCCCAGGACTGTGGCCATGTGAACACGGAGAGGTCCTGCTTTTTGTGTTTTTTTATGGTAAAATAGGGGTGGTGGTTGTTTGGTCACTTCAGTCGTGTCCGAGTCTTTGTGACCGCATGGACTGTCGCCCACCAGGCTCCTCTGTCCACGGGATTCTCCAGGCAAGAATCCTGGGGTGGGTGCCGTGCCTCCCCCAGGGGATCTGCCCAACCCAGGGATCAAAGCCACATCTCCTGTGTCTTCTGCACTGGCAGGCGGGTTCTTTACCACTAGCGCCACCTGGGAAGCCCGTGGCAAAATATATACGACACAAAGCTTCTAACCATTTTTATTAGTAAGTGTACAGTTCAGTGGCATTGAGCAGCATCAGTACCTGTCATTTCCAGAACTTTTCTATCTTCCCAAACTGAAACTCTGTCCCCATTCAACACTAACTCTCCATTTCCCTCCTCCAGCCCCTGACGGCTACCATTCTACTTTCCGTCTCTGGATTTGGCTTCTCCGGGGACGTCACACACATGGACTCATACAGTATGTGTCCTTTTGTGTCTGACTTGTTTCACTTAGCATAATACCCTCCAGGTTCATTCAAGTTATAGCATGAGTCAGAATTTCCTTATTTTTAATGCTGAGAGAGACATCCTATTTATGAAGTGAAATTATATTGTGTGGTACCAACTGGTCCACACCACTTCTTTTTCGTACAACATTAGATCAAAACCATTCTCCCATCAGAAAGTGAAATGCAACTGGCTTCCTTCTACTTCTTCTCCCACCAGTTACACCCTCTGGAAGCATTCTTGGCCCCGGAGCAGGAAGCTCTGGTCCTCTGTGTCAGAGGGGCCCCAAGACCACCCCCAAGACATCAATCCCTCGGGCTGATTCACTGAAAGCCTGGCAGGACTCTGCATAGAGTTGTATCTCAGTTATGACTTACTACAGCCAAAGGACAGGGAGTAACACCAGCAAAGGGGAGGGCGAATTGGGCAAAGTCCAGAGGAAGCTGGGTGCGCTCCCAGAGTCCTCAGCAGGGGAGTCCTGCAGCACACTCCCAAGGTGTCGTTCACCAGGGAAGCTCCTTAGAGACCCAGCGCCCAGGGATTTTATTGGAGGCTGGTCACATAGCCACCTTCTGCCCAGCATGTGCCAGAAAGCCAGACTCCCAGAAGGAAAGCAGGTGTTCAGCAAAAAGCACACGGTCTGCACCAACAGTCTGGGATCCGTGAGCCACTTACACACGAAGGAGCGCTGGGCACGCCCCCCAAATCCAGGCTCCCAGACGCCAGTCCAAGGCCCCCCCTTGCAGGCAGGTCAAACAGCAGCCCTCTCAGACCTGCTAGGACACCACTACCTCTTTTCTGCACACACATCAAAGTCTAGGATTGTTAAAGTCCAAGTTTCAAAACAGAAATGAAGACCATCAGGCTTCCCTGGTGGCTCAGTAGTAAGGAACCCACCCGCCAACGCAGGAGACATGAGTGCCATCCCTGGTCCAGGAAGATCCCACATGCCTCGGAGCAGCTAAATCCATGTGCCACAACGATTCAGCCTGTGCTCTGGAGCCCGAGAGCCACAACCACTGAAGCCTGTATGCCCAAGAGCCCGTGCTCCCCAGCAAGAGAGGCCACGGCAGTGAGACGCCCGCTGCAGACTGAGAGTGGCCC
Source organism: Aepyceros melampus (assembly GCA_006408695.1). Classification (NCBI taxonomy): domain Eukaryota; kingdom Metazoa; phylum Chordata; class Mammalia; order Artiodactyla; family Bovidae; genus Aepyceros; species Aepyceros melampus. The sequence goes on along the minus strand of SJXQ01006331.1, from coordinate 252,590 downwards.
CTGCTCCCTGCAACTGGGGAAAGCCGATGCCGCCGCGAAGACCCCACTGAGCCCAAAACAAGGAAGTAAATGAAGAACGTCTGGTGGTGATGGGCCCCTCTCCCACAAGGCTGCGAGCTGGGGTGGAACAGCTGTATCTTTAGGGCAGTGGGCAAGGTCTGGGATCGGTCATTGTTCTGTTCTTGTGAATTAGCTGTCAGTTTGAAAGTTGGAAGTCTAATGGAGACACACAGGACCTCTACACTGAAAACTATTAATACAAAGAGTGAATATGCGGGTCAAGAAGCAACCGTTAGAACTGGACATGGAATAACTGACTGGTTCCAAACTGGGAAAGGGGAACAACAAGGCTGTACATCATCACTCTCTTATTTAACTTCTTTGCAGAGCACATCATGAGAAATGCCTGGGGTGGATGAATCACAAGCTGGAATCAAGACTTCCGGGAGAAATATCAACAACCTCAGATATGCAGATGATAACCACACTAATGGAAGAAAATGAAGAGAAATGAAAGAGCCTCTTGATAAGGGTGAAAAAGGAGAGTGAAAAAAAGCTGGCTTGAAAGTCAATATTAAAAAAAAAAGAAAAACTAAGATCATGGCATCTGATCCCATCACTTCATGGCAAATTGACGGGGAAAAAATGGAAACAGTGGCTGAGTTTATTTTCTTGGGTTCCAAAATTGCTGTGGATGGTGACTGTAACCATGAAATTAAAAGATTCTTATTCCTTGAAGGGAAAGCTATGACCAGCCTAGACAGCATATTAAAAAGCAGAGACATTACTCTGCCAACAAAGGACCGAATAGTCAAAGCTATAATTTTTCCAGTAGTCATGTATGGATGTGAGAGCTGGACCATAAAGAAGGCAGAGCACCGAAGCATTGATGCTTTGGAACTGTGATGCTGGGGAAGACTCTTGAGAGTCCCTTGGGCTGCAGGAAGATCAAACCAGTCAATCCTAAAGGAAATCAGTCCTGAATATTCATTGGAAGGACTGATGCTGAAGCTGAAGCTCCAGTACTTTGGCCACATGGTATGAAAAGCTGACTCATTGGAAAAGAATCTGATGCTAGCAAAGATTTAAGGCAAAAGAGAAGGGTGACAGAAGATGAGATGGTTAGATAGCATCACCAACTCAATGGACACGAATTTGAGCCATTTCTGGAGATGGCAGAGGACAAAGGAGTACATGGGATTCCAAACACACATGATTTAACAACTCAACAACAACAACAAATAGAGAAATACATCGCATTAATGATTTGGAGAACTACAATACTGTAAACATATTATTTTCCCCAATTAATATCTTAAATCAATGCAAAGCTAACCAAAATCCCAAGTGGGTTTCTTTTTGGTAGAAATTGACAAGCTGATGTACAATTTTTTTATGGAAAAGCAAGGAGCCAAGGACAGACAGGAAGATCTTGAAAACAAAGACAGATATCAGATCTACTATGAGGCCATAGTAACTAGAACAGCACAGGATTGGCACAGGGATAAGATATTCTGAACGATGGAACAGAAAGATTCCAAAAACAGCTCCCCCACCCCCAGCCCTGCCCAAAATGGTCGACAGGGGCAACCTTGCAGTACGGTTGGGAGAGGAAGTCATCTCAAAAACGTGCATTGCAAATTACAGAAAACATACTCCACATAGATTACAGCTCTACATGTGAAAAGCAAAGCAGTGAAGCATTTAGTGACTACATCTTTGTGACCTCAGAGTAGGCAAAGTTGTCTTGAAAGTGAAAGTCTCTCGGTCGTGGCCAACTCTTTGCAACCCCATGGACTGTATAATCCATGGAATTCTCCAGGCCAGAATACTGGAGTGGGTAGCATTTCCCTTCTCCAGGGGATCTTCCCAACCCAGGGATCGAAAACTGTCTTGAACAGGGCACAAAAAGCACTAACCATAAACAAGAAATTTAATAGATTGAACTGTTGTAAGAGTATTCATTAGAAGAACCCACTAAGAAGGAAAAGGTAATCCACAAAAGATATTTGCAGTAAAAGGACTTGATTTAAACATTGCTAGAAACCAGTAAGAAAAAGACAAACATCCCAGGAGAGGAATGGGTCAATAACCATGTAACATGAGGCTCATGGGCCATCAGGAAATGCAAAGGCCAGCCATGGTGTGATCCCAACACGTACCCCCGAGAAGAGCTAAAATGAGAAGGTGGAGACACCAAGAGCTGGACGTGGAGCTCTCATGCACTGGTGGGAGGCAGGTTGGAACAACACTTGGGAAAGCCGTGCAGCCAGTCTAATAACAAGGAACGCGTGCGTACCCAGTGACCCAGCAGTTTCACTCCAACCAGAAATGCCTGTGTGTTCAGGAAAAGACACGCGTCAGAGCGTCCGCAGGGGCATGTGTTTCTAATTACCCAGAAGCCCAGCAACTGCAGCATGGATAAAACATTGTATTCCCACCCAAAGGAATACTACACAGCAAGGAGAAGGAATCACCTACCCCGACAGGCAGCAACAGGGGTGACTCTCCCAGATGTGATCGTGGTATTGTGTGATACCAGCTGGACACAGAGGACACGCTGCACGACTCCACTTCCAAGAAGAGCACACACACGGGCTTCCCTGGCAGTCCAGTTGTGGGGAGTTCACCTTCCAGTGCAGGGGACGCCAGTTCGATCCCTGGTCAAGGGAACAAGATCCCACTTGCTGCGGGGCAAGTAAGCCTGTGCGCCACAATGGAAGATTTCGTGTGCCTCAACAAGACCCAATATAGCCAAAAAAGTAAAAAATTTTTGAAGTGCACATAGGTGGGAGGGGCCTTCTGAGGTGCTGGCTACGTGGATGTCCAGTGTATAAAACCTCATGCACTCGTGGGCACTCATTCACATATTCATGTACACTCTGGGCTCCTTTCTATGTGTGTTAAAGCAAACAAAAACTAGGGGGAGAAAGAAGGGGCGTGCTCTGACTTAGATGTACCCTGCAGGGGCCTTCCTCCTTATTTGACATTGTGACCCCTGGCCCCAGTGACCTGTGAGGCACTTTCTTCACCTTGTCCCATGAGGCCCCCCATAGAACGTATTTGTTCCCAACAGCCATCCAGACTCCTGCCAACAAGGCAATGGAGCAGAGCGTTGCCAAGTCTTTGCTCCATTACAGAGGTTCTGGTGGTTCAGAAAGTCTGAGAACCAGCCCTGGCTCAGTGTCCAGTTCCAAGACCAGAAGTCCAAGAGGGCCACAGGAAGGAACTGGGAAGGCCCCACCCCCGTGGCCTCCCCTCCTGACCCCGGGCTGGCACTGTAGCCTCAGACACCAAAGCTGGGCTGCCCAGTCCCAGCAGAGAGGCTTCAGAAGCAGAGGCTTTAGGAGCCGGCGGCCCCGATCCCAGCTCTGTCTCTTACTGTGTGACCTCCAGCAAGTTATGTACCCTCTCTGCACCCCACTGCCCCACCCTTGACCAGTAACACCACCGACAGATGAGGTTGTTGCAGGAATTAACCGGAATCCCTTAGCAGAGAGCCTGGCGGGAGGTCACCACAGGGTGGCCATCATCACTGCCTTTCTTTGCCTAGTGCTCCTTTCCATTTCCAGATCCCACCGCTATGGGGGAGGACCGTGAGCTCCCTTGCCTGAGGCTTACAAGGTAGGACAAGGGCAGAAAACCCGCTTCTGAAACAAGCACTTTTTAGTCAACATGGTCCACATAGCGGAGCAGGTCCCGTGCCGTGTTTGCACACTCATTCATTTCTTTCTGCGACACACGCCTGATATACACTCGCTGTCACAAGACCTGGGCGGCCTCCCAGCACCCACAGCGGGTCGGGGAGAAGGAGGTTCGCAGGCTTCACAGAGAAAGATTTATGACTGCAGCTCTGAGATGCAGGAGCAGCCTGAGGTCGTGGCTGAGGAGCCAGAGGCAGCTGGAGCTTGCGTTTCATTTGGCTCTGATGAAAATGGCGCAGTAGGTTCTGAGTGGCCCTCCTTGTCTTCACGTCCCGGGGGAGTTCTTGTGTGATAATATAGACCAGCTCCTAATGATGTTCTCCAGCAAGGTTTATTAAAACCCCCAGCCTGCCCCCTGCTGTGGCTCGGGCTAAAGCCCAAAGTGCAGAAAGCCTCGGGCACCAGAGTATCACCGCTAATGCCTGGTGGATGCCCCAGCTTGGGTCCTCAGAGGCTGTCACGGTTCCCTGAGTCCTCCATCAAGCCCCCAGCCTGTAGCTCTAGCACTGATGGGCCTATGAGGCCCCCAGGACATCAAATCGACTTCTCGGCTATTGGGTGGTGGGGGAGGGCGCCCATTGGCTCAGGGCCAGTGGGGTGTGTAAACCAGCAGGCAGGCTACTGCTCTCCTGCCTGCACCCTTGGCAGACATTGCTAATCAATCCCAGAGCCCTTTCCCACTGAGACTTTCTGAATTCTTCTGAGCCAAGGGCTCCAGGCAGCCAGATGGACTCATGGGAACTGGCCAGTGAAACGTCTGCCATCCCCAGTTGAAAGGAAGAACCCAGGCTCTAGGTCTGCCTGATTACCCGTGATACCTCCTGGTGGTCACTGAATTCACTGGCCACTGTTTTCCAGCCTCTAAAATGGGGGTGGATGCAGGGGAGGGGCTGGTCACTCATCTGACTTCAGATACCCCCCACTCCCGTGGACTGAGCACCAGCACCTGCCACGATGGTGAGACCCTGGACGCTCCCAGGCCTCTGTTTGTCCAGTGGGGACAGTGTTGGGCCAGCCTCAGAGGTACATACCTAGAGGGCGCTGTGCTTGGTCCCTGCAATGAGAAGCACTCAAAAACTGGTGGGCACCCGTGCTGTTTTCTTACTTCATGTACTGAAAAGCAATCCTGCATCGTTCACGTCCCTCGGTCAACCCAAGAGTCGACGCCTCTTCCTCCCCTGCCCCTCCTGCCCTGCCCCCAGCGTGTCGGACACACGTGGAGGAAAGGTGGTCCCTCTCAGGATGCTGGCTGAAGCTGCTTGGACCCCGTCAGGACCTCAAAACTGGATGGTTCACTGGGAAGGGTCCCCGATTCCGTGGATGTGAAGTGACCCCTCCATATGCCTCACGGCAACAGCTTGGAGTGTGGCAGGGCCCAGAGGGGTAAAGGTGCTCCCTGGGGTGGAGGGCAATCCAGGAAGGCTTCCTGGAGGAGGAGGGGTGGGCCCTGCCTGGGACATGGTCATGGCAGTGTGACAGTGGTCACTTGGTCACCTAATTCTTCTACCAGGATGGTGGCAACGCCCACAGGGAAATGGTGTTGGGAGTAGGGGGTGGAGTGTGGAAACCCTGGCCATTTCATGGGGAAAGTGCTATGATCTGACCATAACAGAGTGTGGTGACATCCATGGGGATACAGCCAGGCCACCCCGTCCCTCCTGCTTAATGGCCAAGGCGGCCCCGTACCCCGTCTCTCTTTCCCCTTCCCCTCTCCATCCCTCTGGGTCTCGCCGCATCCTGCCTTTCTGCTTGTCCCCAGAGCTGGAGGTGGTGGCAGAGATGCCCCTCAGTCGGCTCCACCTTCTGGGAGAGGCAGGCAGCTCCCTGCGCCCTGGGTGTCAGGGAGCCTGGGCTGCCTCCCAGAGCCCTCCACCTCAGAGCATTTGGAAGCTGCCGCTGGGTCAGAGCCAGGAGCTCCGCACACACTGGCAGCCTGTCCAGGGTCGCAGCTCCTGCAGGCAGTCCTGGAAAATTCCAGCCGTCCCGTGGCCTCAAGAGGCTGGCTGTCCAGAGGCCCCCGCCCCCATGCTCCACCTCATCTGGCCTGCTCCCCAGCACTCTCCCCGGCCAGGCCCTCGGGAACACCGGCAGCCCTGGAGGAAGGCAGCCTGGCTTATGCAGAAGCAGAGGTTCCAGGACACGGTGACCTTGGCCAAGTCCCACAGCCTCGCCAGGGCCTCCCATGAAGCTAGTGCAGCCGTGAGCATGGTCAGCCAGTCCCAGGGCAAAAAGTGAGGTGTTTTCTCAAAACAGACAGGTTGGTAGGAGTCTGCGGATGTCTGCCCTTCCCTGGGCCTTGAGCTGAGTTCCCACAGCCTTGCTGCCTTTGGGGAGATGAGGGTTTGGGGCTGATGAATTTTTCGAACACTCTGCCAACTCCTGGGTTAGCACAGCAGCAGCGGCTTGGAAGGACGGGGCATGTGGCATGGTCCTCAGTGCAGGCCTGGGGACAGGAGTCAGCACCCGTTACCATCCACGTTGCACAGAAGGGGAAGCTCAGAGAGGCCTATCCAAGGTCACACAGCCAGCAAATGGAGAAGCTGGCATTTAACACCTTATCTTTGGGGGACACCAGCCCCTCCTCACTCTCCCTCTTCCCACCACCTCCTTCACATTCAGCCTGAAAATCTCTTGCCCCAAGCCCAGTCCTGAAACGTCAAAATTACCAGCCAGTTCCCAGGGCTTCCCTTGTGGCTCAGCTGGTAAAGAATCCGCCTGCGGTGCGGGAGACCTGGGTTCGATCCCTGGGTGGGGAAGATCCCCTGGAGAATGGAAAGGCTCCCCACTCCAGTATTCTGGCCTGGAGAATTCTGTGGACTGTATAGTCCATGGAGTCGCAAAGAGTTGGACACAACTGAAAATAAATACTACTACTATAGCCCTGTGGCTAATAGCAAAGTATCTCTTATCAATACTGCCTCCTGCTCAGGAGAAGCTGGTCTCTGCCTGGACTCTGCCATCAGAAGGCACCTGGGGTCCTGGGGTCCTCTCCTAAGATGGGGAGAAGGCCCTTACTTCTAGGTCTGAGGTGATGGGGACAAATACCCCAGGGGAAGGAGGAAGGTGCAGGAAGGCTGTGGGCAGAGCTAGGAACCAGGACTTCTGAGGGCCTATTTGGTGCCCAGCCGTCGTGAGCATCCTCTCATCGCACACAGTAGGGGTTTTTACCCCCAACACACAGATGAGGAGACGGAGCCTCCAGAGGTAAAGTCAGCCCCTTGAGACGGTGTGACTGGTGTACGTGGCAGCTGGGCATCTCCTGGGGTCTGCGCGGCTCCAGCACAGGGCCCGGGCAGGCCTGGGCAGCCCGCTTCCTGCAGGGTGCCCCCCACCCTACCCTGCCCCGCGGCTCTTCCGAAGGCTCCGCTGGCCCTGAACCCAGAGGGTCATTGCGCTGGACTGGAGCCACTGGCACCAGCTGAGCCTGCAGCCTGGACCTTCCAGGTCTCCACGGGGCCCACCAGCTCAGGGCCACTGCTGCTTTGCAGGGCTCTGGGGCCCCATCCTGGGACGAGAGGGAGAGGCAGCCAGGCCTGAGCGGGGTAGGGGGGCCTGGCAGAATCGCTGAGTTGCAGGAAGGGGGTCCCCTCCCAGAGCCGAGAGCGAGCTCTTGTCTAACACCGGGAAATGAATTGTCCGAGGAGACACGTGCTGACAGAGCGACAGACTTTATTGGGAAGGGGCGCGGGGCACGGGGCGGAGGGGTGAAGGGTGAGGGTGAGGGGCCCACGGGGACTGCTCTCCCCGTGGCTCACAGTCTCGGGAGTTGCAGGAAAGGGTGAGCTTGCGGGCTGTCTCTGGCCAATCATTCCAAGTCAGCGTCCTTCCTGGTGCTGCACACATCGCTCAGCCAAGGTGGAGGGCAGCGGGGAGGATTCTGGGAGGTCGGCAGGACATATGGACCGGTGTCTCCTCTCTCCCTGTGACCTCTCCCGAATTCTTCCGGCTGGGGGCAGCTTCTAGTTCCGCATTCCTTACCAGGGCCTCCTGTTGTCAGATCACTCACGCAGGAGCCACTGTCTTGCCTGGCCGGGGCTGGTGGTTTCGGTCAGTGTTTCCCCTGCTGGCTGGACCGCCACTGCCTACCAAGCCCGCCCCGTGCCAGGCTCTGTGCCAGGGTTCCTTGTTCATATTTTCTGACTGACTCCTCCCACTGCCCTGCACAGGAAACAGGTGACAACACCTCCCAGAAACGTTGCAGGATGTTCTTGAGGCCGCCACTAAACCAGTCAGAGGTGGATAGAAATCTGAACCCAGAGCTGCACCTAGAAACACTCTCTGACCGTCGACTGCCCCCCTCAGGAGTTCCAGCCCCTCCAAGGAGTGCCAGTTCCCCTCTGGCGGCATCACTCTTTCCTCTGAGGAGGGGTTTGTCAGCATCTCTGTGAGCCAAGCCGCAAAAACAGTGACCGGGTCAGACGAAGTCTCCATCCAGGGATTCCTCCAGCCAGGCGGGCATGCGGCACGGATTCAGACATGCCCAGAAGTGACTGTGGCATCGACCGGGAGTCAGGCTCCGAGGGAAGCTGGTGAGGTTTGAGGGCACCCAGGACGACGGGCCTTGGGCCGGCCGGGACTCAGGGGAGACAGGAAAGGAAGGCTCAGATGAGATCTGATCACTCAGCATCAAAAGACAGAGGTCAGCAGCTGGAGGAGGGGAGGAGAGAGCCCCAGATCTGACTGAACGCGGTGATGGTCCTAAAAACAGCGGCGTTCATTCGAGATCTGACAAGTCCATGACACTGTCCTGCGGGCATCTCCCCTGGCCCAGCCCTGCCTCCAGCCGCCCTGATCTGTGGCCCCCTGAACCCTCCATGTCTGGGACCCCTCACCACTGGGGCTTTGCACATATGGTTCCTGCTGTTCCACTCTTCTGACTCCCCGCGCCCCCCCACCAAACCCCACACAAGAGATTTTGCTTACTCTTTGCTGGAGCCTGGCCTCTGGGTGGCACCTACCCTCGCGGGCCTCCTACCTTCACACACACTCCCCTCCAGCAGCGTATCTGGAATCCCAGGGCATTGTCGTCAGCCAGCTGCAGCGTGGAGGCAGGGCCCCACCAGGAGACTGCAAACCCGCCTGGGACCAGTCCTGGTGGCCCCCTGGCCCCTTCCCTGGACACTTGTTCGTCGTCCCACAATTCTTAGTGATGCGTGTCGGGCACTGTTCCCTGGGGGCCCGAAGTCTTGGGGTAGAGACATCCCAGAAAAGAAAGGCTCACGGGACGAGGGACCAAGTGGTAAACCTGAGACAGGCCCAGGTCGCTGTGGACCTTCCCGCCAACCTTGAATGACGTGGTGGAAAGCGCCTCCCTTCTCTCTGGCTGACACACGCCTGCTGATCGCTCTCCACCTCCTGGTGCTAATTCACACGCCACCCCGGCTGCTTGGCTGCGGGATTCTAGATTCATTCCGGAGGCAGGACCCAGAAGGGCAGTCAAGAGGCCTCCTTTCCACCAGGGAAAACAGAACACTTGCAAAACGAGTTCTCGAGCAGATTCCTCCTAAGCTGGTTTGGTTTTTGAATTGGCCAAGGGCCTAGAATCCGACTGGCAGCGATGGGGTGGACAGATGGGGTCCTATATGAAGCTACTGACTCATTCAACTTAGAAAGAGAAGAAAACCTTATTAGTCAAGGTTTCAAGCCTGCAGCTTCACAGGAAGCCTTCTCCGGCCCAGCCAGCTGGGGCCGCCCCCCTGGCTGGCACCGCCTGGCTCTGCCAGGCCCCTGCTGGAGGCTCCCAGCTCCCAGCACCGCAGCTGGGGGGCCAACGGCCAACAGCTGGGCCCGATCTTGCCCCCACGAACTGCTGCTTCCTGAGTCCCATGGGTTTCTGTCTGCTCCTGACAGGCTGGACCAGGCTGGAGGCGTTCCACAGCCACCCCCAACTGTCCCCTCACTCTGTGCTCAAAGTGACCTGTTCTAGGTTGAAACATGCCCCCACCCCCAGTTGATATAGTGAAGTCCTAACCCCATATATGTATGGATGTGAGAGTTGGACTGTGAAGAAGGCTGAGCACAGAAGAATTGATGCTTTTGAACTGTGGTGTTAGAGAAGACTCTTGAGAGTCCCTTGGACTGCAAGGAGATCCAACCAGTCCATTCTGAAGGAGATCAACCCTGGGATTTCTTTGGAAAGAATGATGCTAAAGCTGAAGCTCCAGTACTTTGGCCACCTCATGCGAAGAGTTGACTCATTGGAAAAGACCCTGATGCTGGGAGGGATTGGGGGCAGGAGGAGAAGGGGACGACCGAGGATGAGATGGCTGGATGGCATCACGGACTCAATGGACGTGAGTCTGAGTGAACTGCGGGAGTTGGTGATGGACAGGGAGGCCTGGCGTGCTGCGATTCATGGGGTCGCAAAGAGTCGGACACGACTGAGCGACTGAACAGAATGGAACGGAACCCCACATACCTGAGAATATGACCTTGTTTGGAGACAAGGTCTTTGTAAAGATCAGAGTTAGAGTGAGGTCATTAAGGTGGGCTGTGCTCCAACTTGACGTCCGTACAAAAGGGACATGTGCGCACAGACACGGACAGAGGGCGGGTGACTGTCCACAGGCCAAGGAGCGAGGCCTGGGACAGGTCCTTTCCTAGGGCCCTCGGCGGGAACCAGGCTGCCAACACCCAGATCTCCAGCTTCTGGCCTCCAGCGCTGGAGACAACAGATGTCTGCGCTTTTGCTGTTTTGTCACTAACTCGAGTCTGACTTCGACGCCCCATGGCCTGCAGCACACCAGGCTTCCCTGTCCTTCACTCTCTCCTGGAGCTTGCTCACATTCGTGTCCGTTGAGTCGGTGATGCCATCCAACCGTCTCATCCTCAGTTGCCCCCTTCTCCTCCTGCCCCCAATCTTTCCCAGCATCAGGGTCTTTCCCAGTGAGTCGGCTCTTCACATCAGGTCTGTTGTTTAGGCCGCCCAGCCTGCAGTGCTGTGTCACAGCAGACCTGGCAAAGGAAGGTATGAGGCCACCAGTCTCATGGGCTCCATCCCCCAGGGATGCCAGCATGTGGCCAGGCCATGGGCTTCTGCCCAGCCCGGGCCTGCTGTCCTGTCAGGCCCCCCAGCACCCCCCGCTGCCATCCACTGGTCCAGGACTCCCCTCCCCATGGCCAGGTGGAAGTCTCCCTTCTGAGGAGCTGGAGGAGCGTCTGGGCTTGACTTCACAGTCATTGTTTCCTCCCCCCTCCCCTTTTTTTTTTAAATAAATGTGTGCTGTTTTATTTATTTTTGGCTGTGCGGGGTCTTCATTGCTGCGTGGGCTTTTTCTCTAGTTGCAGCCGGCAGGGGCTACTCTCCAGCGGTGACGCGGGCTTCTCACTGCAGAGGCTTCTCGTGCTGCCGAGCACGGGCTTCAGGGCTCACGGGCTCAGCAGTTACGGCTCCTGGGCTCTATGGCACGGGCTCAGTAGCTGTGGCGCACGGGCTTAGCTGCTCTGTGGCATGTGGGACCTTCCCAGACCAGGGATCGAACCTATGTCTGTGGCATCGGCAGGCAGACTCTTCACCACTGAGCCACCAGGGAAGCCCTCATTTTCTTTTTTTGCTTCCCCCGCTACCACCCCGCTGCATGGTTTGTGAGGTCTTAGTTCCCTGACCAGGGATTGAACCTGGGCCCTCTGCAGTGAAAATGCAGCATCCTAACCCCTGGATCACCAGGGAATTCCCCCACTGTCGCCCTGAGAGCCCTGGAAGAGGTGTCCCTACCCACAGAGCTGAGTCAGGCCTCCAGGGACGGAGCCCCGGAGCTCCTGAGTCCCAGGTGCCTCAGTTCGCCCGCCAGCTGCACGCCTGCAGGGCCTCAGGCACTGGCTGTGTCATCCAGCCCCAGGACGGACGAGACCCACGTTGCACGTGGTTACAGGACTCATGCCGTCCTTTATATTTGCTTCTGAAGTGTGTGCTTGCAGGAGGCCAATAAGCAAAGCACGTCGCACGGCGCCGCATGCGCGATCGCCAGGTGAGAACACAGGCCGTCCCCTTCTGCGGCTCGTCATTTGTGAGCGCTCACTCCACACCGCACATCAGTGACCTCCCCTAAGCGCCTCAGAGATCCTTTCAGGGTAGGGACATCATCACCCCGTGTCACGCATGGGGAAGGCCACGGTGACAGAGTCTCTATGGGACGCATCTGGGGTTCACACTTGAGCCCAGAGTTTGTGCTGAGACCGCACCGTGGGCTTCCTCTCCAGGCTCCGCCCAGGGTGCCGTTCTGAGGTGCAGGGGGAGTGACCTACAGAGGCTGGGCAAGTCCATCAGGCAAGGTTGGGGTGCTGGGGTCGCCCCCACCCCAACCTCTCCCAGAGCCCATGGTGTTTACAATTTTTGCCTCGTGAAAAAGTTTCCAATCCCACAGCCACTGAGCAGGTAGAACGTCGGCTTCATTTCACACTGTATGGAGCTAGTTTTCTGTGCCCTTTTTTTTTTTTTAATATATACATTTTGATTGGAGTATAGCTGCTTTTTTCCCTGGAAGCTCAGCTGGTAAGAAATCCACCTGCAATGCAGGAGACCTGGGTTCGATCCCTGAGTTGGGAAGATCCCATGGAGAAGGGAACACCTACCCACTCCAGTATTCTGGCCTGGAGAATTCCCCGGGGTTGCAGAGTCGGACACGACTGAGCGACTTTGGCTTTATAGCTGCTTACAACGTTGTGTTCGTTTCCGCTGTGCAGTAAAGGGAACCAGCCACATGTGGACGATATCCCCGCTTTTCTGGATTTCTTTCCCATTTAGTTCCCCACAGCGCACTGGGCAGTCCCTGTGCTCTGCAGCAGGTTCTCGTGAGCTGTGTTTTATATACGGTGTCAATAGTGTATGCATGTCAATCTTAACCTCCCAGCTCTTCCTATTCCCATTTCCCCCCTTGGTGTCCATATGTTTGTTCTCTACGTCTGTGTCTCTGTTTCTGTTTTGCAAATAAGATTGACAGCTTCAAAGCCTCTCTTCTGGTGGTTGGCGGTGGTGGGGGGTGGGGGCATGGGATGCACCGCCCCCCACCTCGGTGTTTGTGCAGGACCACAGATGTGGGTCAACCAGGGACCCCGCCCTTAAACAAAGATCCCAAGTGCTGTGTGAGTGCATATCAAGGTCTGTGGGTGCCCCAGGGACCTTCCGACCGGAGACACCAGGCTTCTCTGCACCATCCCCGCCCCAGCAGCTGGCTTCTCTCTGCAGGACAATGGGCGCGAAAGAGGAAGGAGAGCTCCTCTGAAGGGACCTTCAGTCCAGATGGGCAGAGGGCCTGGGGAGGTGGCGGGTGGCGGGGAGTTTGGGAGGAGGGGCTCCGCTCTTTGCTGATTCAGACGAAGCTTTCTTAGGAAGTGCAGCATTCAATTTCTCCACTAAGAAGCCAGGAAAGGGGCTTCCCTGGCGGTCCAGTGGCTAAGATTCCCTGCTCCCGATGCGATGGAGATACTAAGATCCCACATGCTGTGCAGTGTGGTCAAAAATAAATTAAAAATTTTTGAAAGATTCATATTAAAGAAGTGAGGAAAACTGAGGTCCACTGATCACAGTGGAAGGTCCTGGGCCGGGCCAGGTGAGGGGCCTCCCCCTCCACTCACCCCTGGGCCCTGGGAAGTCTCAGCTCTGCCCCCCTCGCCCTGCCCCGCCTCTCACCAAGCTCTGTTTCCCATCAGGCTCACTGATCCGTTCAGGTCAGAGCCACCAGCCGGAGGCCAAGCAGAGAGGTCACTGCTAACTATATGCTAATGACAGCAG
>SJXQ01006331.1:227634-238834 GCA_006408695.1 Aepyceros melampus | reverse complement strand
GCCTCGCCCTCCTCTCCACCCCAGAGACAGCCGGCTGCACATTGAAATCACTGCTCAGGAGAGAACTGAGGAGGAAAGAGGGGGGAAAAAGACAGCATCTTTTTAATCAAGGCTCAGAGCTGCAGCCACTAATGAATTCAAGGTTCTCGGGAACCCCAGGGCAAGTCTGGGTGGAGAGAAGCCAAGAGACTTCCTCCTCCTCCCTGAGCTCCTTCAGCGGGTGGGGGCGGTGAGTGTTTAAACCTTTGACTGGAGATTGGGGAGCTTTCCAGATCCTCCGGCCTTTCTGAGTTGGAAGGTCACTCAAGGTCAGCGCCAGTCCTTCCTACCCTGGGTTCCCCTGGTGCAGTCTCCCAGCCTTGCTTTAGGAGCATAGAGAGGTACCAAGAGACTGTTTTCCAGCTCTTTCTCAGCACCTGCTGGATTGTGTACCTACTACATACCAGCTTTAAATACTACAACATCCTGAATTCTCACAAATTCTCACAACATCGTGAAGCCCTGTTGCTAAGGTTATCCCATTTTGCAGATGAGAAAATGAAGGTTCGGTCAGGATCATGGAATCTGCCAACATTTCAGCCAAGGTAGGAGGGTGGGAACACAGCCCCCTTGGCCTTCAAATTCTCTTCCCGGGAGCCCCCCAGTTGCTCCAGCTCCAAGGTCCTCGTTAGGGCCAAGGCTCTGCCGTGCTCCCACATTCTCTGCAGCTCCTCAGCCCGCACCACCTGCTGCAGCTTTCCCCCTTTTACAGGTTGCCTGGGGCTGAGACCACATTGTTCGTGGAGCGCCTTCATTCCCGAAGTACAAAGGCTCCACCCACGGCAGCTGGGACTCAGGCTTTGTTCCTACTACGGGCTGTGTGATTAGAAGCAAGTTGTTGGCTGTCTCTGGGCTCAGCAGGCATCGTGTAGTATGACCCAGCAACCAGTCCTTGGCCCCCTGTAAGGCCTTCTCTGTGTCTCCCCTCCCCTTCTCAACAGAGTCAGTAGAGACTCAGAGAGGTTAACTAGCTTGCCCAGGGTCGCCCAGCAAACCCAGGCAGCACAAGCGCTGAGCAGATGTCTGTGCCCAGAAAGCCTGAGACCCTGCTCCCGCCTCTCCCCTTCGCTGCCCCCAGAGCTGTCAGAGGGAGGAGCAAGACCAGGAGCTGGGCAGAGAGGGCACGGGGTCAGTGATGCTGGTTAAGGGATTCATGGCCTGGGAGACATATTCCCAGAGCAGCTCACTACAGAGGTTCTGCTGTGAAGCGCTCTATGCAGGGATATGCTGTAAAAACGGAGGTTCAAAGCCACACCCAGGGAAGGGAACAGGTGGGCCTCATCTGGGTCTCCATCAGACCTCCTGGTGTGATCTACAGCCATCTGCCTTCCAGACTATCATGCCCCCCCTCTCTGCACACATGTGCGCGCGCACACACACACACACACACACACACACACACCATAGCCTTGGGGGGCCCTGCCCCCACGCTGAGACACCCCACCCAGTGCTGCTTAATCAGGGGGCAGGAGCCGGAGGATGGCAAGGAGGCGCTAGGATTTCACTGTCTGAGATGACAGCCACTGGCCACACCTGAATTAAAAGGAATTTACTAGAATCACCGTGAGCCAAGTTTACGTTTACCTCAGTTAACTGAGGTTCACTGTCCATCTCCTCAGCCTCGCCGGCTATACTTCAGGTGGTCAGGAGCCAGGTTGTAATTAAGACTGAGCCTGTTAGCCCCCGCCAGCCCCAGCCATCCCGTGCAGATACAGAACATCCCAAGGTTCTACAGGAAGACTGTCTCCTACAGACGTGGGCTTTCCCCTTCATGGGTGTGCACGCCTCTCTCTCGTTGGATTCCTCTGTTGGCTCCGCCAGTACACGGCCCAACACGGCCCCCAGCAGCATTTCATCACACCCTCTCCACTGACCCCAGTTCCTCTTAGGTCAGAATCCCAGGAGAGACAGGGGTAGCTTGGCCCCGTCCAATGAACACGGACTCCCTGGGGCAGGCAGCGGTGCCCAGCGTGTCTGGGAAGCCAGGACTGGGTGCTGGGTTTCCTCAGAAGGGGTATGGCTCCAGCAGTAACAGTGTTGACTAAGATTGACTGAGAAGTGACCCTGTAATGTAATGCCCCTCCAGGAAGAGGTGCCCCGCGGCTGAAGATCCCAGGTTAGCAGCAACTCTAGCGTAGACTGGCTGTTGATCACGTTGTACAGATAAGAAAACTGAAGCTCGGGGGAGGAGAGGTAAGTAATGTATCCAGCATCACACAGCCAGTAATTGACAAACCCTCAAGGTCATGTTCCCTGAGATGATTATCCTGCCTCTCCAAGACCAACGGGCTGGCACCAATGTGGGCTGCCCGGGGGCTTCCCTCTGCCCATTCTCAAGTCTTTTTAGAATCATTTTTTTATCTCCCATTAGGAGAGAAGGGTGCCCGCCCACCACTCTGTAAAAGTAACCTCCCCCAGATCAAGGTCACCACGTCTGAGGGACTGTGGTCCTGCAGGAGCACCAGCCTGGAGACAAGCCAGCTTCCTCGGGCGTGCAGGGCACAGAGTGAGTGGACAGACTGGCAGCCGGATTGCTGCTGCTGCCAGAATCACAGCTCCTGGGCCAGTGTGTATGCAGGGCCGACCTGCCGCTGTAGCAAACAGCTCCAATCTCAGCGCCTCATCACAGCGACGGTTTCTTTCTCATCCGTGTCAAGTCCCGTGAGGCTTACGGCGGGAGAGAGACTGGGAGACTGTGCTCTATGCTGTTGCCCAGCGACCCAGGCTCCTTCCAACTTAGTGGCTCCACCATCCCCCAGGCAGGAGCCAGCAGGCTTTTTCTGTAAAGGGCCAGACAGTAAATATATTTTAGGCTTTGCCGGCTGTACAGGGGAAACCACTCAATATTGCCATTGTGGTGTGAATGTAGACACTGACAACACAGGAACGGGCATGACCGTGTTCCAATAAAGCTTTATTTAAAAAAACAAGTGGAGGGCCACAGCTTTCCCACCCTTGCCCTAGAGCCTGAAGTCCTTCATTGGACCCTCTGTGTCTGATGAAGAGGCGGGGAAAGAGAAATCTATGAGAGACCATGCAGGAGGCTTTCGGGGCCAGGCCTGGAAGGGGCATACATTGCTTCCACCCACAGAAATAAATGCTAAGTGTTGTATGCCACTGTGATTTGGGGGTTGTTGGTTATGTAGCATTATTGTGGTAACAGATACATGATACACTCTTTTACTTATTTATTTATTGGCTGTGCTGGGTCTGCATTGCTATGAACAGGCTTTCTCTGGTTGAGGTGAACCAAGCCTCTTCTTCACTGTGATGCCCAGGCTTCTCATTGCAGTGGGCTCTCTTGTTGTGAGCCACAGGCTTCAGGCTCATGGGCTCAGTTGTGGTGTGCAAGCTTGGCTGTCTGGTGGCATGTGGAGTCTTTCCAGACCAGGGATTGAACTTGTGTCCCCTGCATTAGCAGGCAGACTCTTATCCACTGCACCAATCCAGGGAACCCCATGATGCACTCTTGCTCTCTCCATTTTGAAGATGGAAAAAAATGGAGGTTGTTTGCTCAAGGTCTGACAGCTGGTTGATGGCAAAGCCACTTCATGAGAGCCAAAGCTGCTGTCTAAAGATTTGACATCCACTTGACCCCATGAACTATAATGGTATCTGGCATACAGTAGGTGCTAATATTTCTTGAGTTCTCCTCTTGAGTGGTAGCAACTAGAAGCCCTTGTCTCACTCAGGAAGCACATGGGAGCATCGACTCTCCTACAGCAGGGAGAGGAGGAAGCCACTGGGCCAGTGATCAGAACTCCCCCCTGGTCGACGGAGGTGAAATGAAGGCCAACACAAGGGACACGTTCCCACTCACGCATGCACTTTGTTCTCCAGCAGACCTGGGGGAAACGGGGGCAGAATCAAAGGATGAGGAGAGAAAGGCTCTTTTTAAAGCTCTGGGCTTTTAGACATAATGACAGCCCCTTTGGAAGAGAGGTGGAGAGGAGGGTGTGAGGGCAGGGGAGGCTTTGAGCAGGACAGAACTGACCAGAGGGGCTTGATGGGGGGAAGGGCGTGGAACTGACCAGAGGGGCTTGATGGGGGGAGGGGTGTGGAGCGAGAGAAGTGTGACTGGGCCCCTGCACCAGCATCCCATGGGCCTCTGTTCACCCCAAACTTGCAATTCCAGGAGCTCCCCCAGAGAGCCCTAGCTCTGCTCAGCACCAGCTCTGAGAGCAGAAGAAGCAGCGTTTTCTCATTGGCTGGAGTTCTACACACACACATAAACACACACAGGGGAGAATTGATTTTCACTTATCTTATTTCCCCCGTCATGCACCCACGCTCCAATAACCTTATGATTTCATCATGTTCCTGCTCCCGTTTCTTGTCACCACTGATACGGCTCTAATTGAAAAGAAATGCAGAAGTTCACAGGTGTATGCGTGCACCCCTCACCACACAAGCACCACAGCACAGGCAGAACCCCATCCTGATGGCCCAGCTTGGCTTCCCTGCGTGGTGTGATGTTATCCAAGAGCCTGCAAAAGCAGAGCAGCCATCAAGACAAGCAGTATCTATGGTTTGCCGTCTCCTGAAAACTCCAGAACCCCAATCCCAAATGTCTGTCTATCTCTCCGGGAGTCTAGGCAATTTTCAGAATATGCCAAGGTGTTTCTGAAACCAGAGAAACTGGTGCCACCTATTGGCTGGGCCTCCAGGAGAAAGATGAGGCCTGGCCACCGACTCCTCTGCTGATTCTCTGAAAGCTTGTGTCACAGGCCAGCAGGGTCAGCATGCATTGTATTTATGACCATGTAGCTCAGTGCTCATCCTAACGCCTAAGGCATGGCATGCGGTCAGTGCTCAATAAATGTTTGTAGAAATTAGTGCAACTCTTAGCGGCTGGGCAAGGTTGCAGTGCTCTGCTCCATCCACGTAGAAAAACCTTACTATGTCTGTTCCTTCCAGCACTGGTTCTCTGGGGGTTGGCGTTTCGCCGCAAGTAAAGAGCAGAACAGAGCTGGTTTCAGTGTGTTTCAGTTACGGGTTATTGCTGTGAGTCTGATGGACTGGCAGTTAAGAGCTGGACTCTGAGGTCAGACAGACCTTCTCTCCAGCCCTGGCTCTGGTGCATGTATGGCTTCAGGCAAGTTACTCAGCCCCTCTGAGCCTTCCGTCACAATGGTGATAATAGCTGGACCTGCTTCAAGGAGTTCTTGTGAGTTTTCAGTGAGATGAAGTGAGAAGAGACAGCGCAGCTCTAGCAGTGTTAGTGCTCATTCCCTGTGGCTGACGGGCTTCTGCTACTGATGGCAGTGACGACGACGTTCACACACAGTCCAGGATCGGCGACTCTGGACAAGAATCTGAGTCTCTGAGAGCCCTCGGCTAGGTGGTGAGAGAGAGAAAGCTCACGGGGAACAGCTCGAGAAGCATTGCTTGCTAAACCTGGCTCTTTAAGTTCGGCAGGAGGTCAGAAGAGCAAGAGGGCAAAGTGGGCTGAAGTGGTCAAGAGAGGCTTCCTGGAGGAGGAGACACTGAGGATGGACCTGGAAGGATGCAAAGGATGGGTAGGTTAGACAACGGGAAGGTGAGCAAAAGGCCTGGGCAAAAAGGAACAGAGTGAATGCTTTGAGAGAGCTGGTGGCCAAGAGGAAGGGATGTGAGCACAGATCCTAGGTCTGGAGACATGGGATGGGTTTGCATTTCACCATAAAGGTGGCATCAAAGCACAGTCACTGGGGGAAGGGTGCCCAGGTTTCACACAGTAGGGAGTTACTGCTTAGGGGCTACAGTGATGTGGAAACAAAAGTCCCCGCTCCAGCAGTCTGGCATTGGTGGTATCTGACCACCAGCCTTTGTCTGGAGTCACCTCTCACTCTCTACCCTCTCTCTTCCACCCTGCCACTTGTCTCCCCTGGCTTGGAATTTCTAAAAGAAGGTGGAGAGGCTTCAGCTGAGCCCAAGCTGAGGTGAGGCAGCTGGGCCTGCTGGCTGAGATGGTGGTTCAGCACCATGGAGAGTGCCCAGGGCAGCCCCGCCGGGACATTGGGCTCAAAGTGCCAGTGATTTCCCTGCCTCACCCCAGATTGCTGGTTACAGCTCTCCTACTGTGCACTCTCAGATCTCCATCCTAGCGTGCGCACGTGCGTGTGTGTGTCTCTGTGTGTGTGTCTTGCACTCACAAAGCCTAGTTCTCAGTCTCCCAAGAGGTCAGCCAGAGCATCTGCCTCATTCATTCTGCAAGCATTTGCCCAGCATCCTGTCCATGTCATGCAGCATCCTGACATGAGGCCTTGACTTACCCACCAGTGGGAGTGGGGCCCAGAGGACCCACCTCTCTGGTATCAGCTACTGTGCATTTTCCCCAAAGTCTCTGGAGCCCCCTCGCCAGAGAAGCAACTCTAAAGAAGTGAATGCTGGGAAAGTGAGCTGGAGAACCCCAAACCCTCCCCCTGCCCCCACAGCTTTCTGATTAGTGCTAAGACAGCTGCAGTCCAGCGTGCTGCTGAGTTTCGTAGCGGCCACCTGGGCAGGCGGTGAGGCAGGCATTCTGCAAGCCTCCCCGTGAAGCAATGCTGTGATCACTCATGCACTCACTCACAGAGATGAGGCCAGGTTCCCCAGACGGCACAGCTGACAGGGAGCAGAGCAGGGCCGGCCCTGTTTCTGACTCCTTTCTCCTCTTCCCCCCCCTTGGGAGTTACTGCTTAGGGGCTACAGTGATGTGGAAACAAAAGTCCCCGCTCCAGCAGTCTGGCATTGGTGGTATCTGACCACCAGCCTTTGTCTGGAGTCACCTCTCACTCTCTACCCTCTCTCTTCCACCCTGCCACTTGTCTCCCCTGGCTTGGAATTTCTAAAAGAAGGTGGAGAGGCTTCAGCTGAGCCCAAGCTGAGGTGAGGCAGCTGGGCCCGCTGGCTGAGATGGTGGTTCAGCACCATGGAGAGTGCCCAGGGCAGCCCCGCCGGGACATTGGGCTCAAAGTGCCACTGATTTCCCTGCCTCACCCCAGATTGCTGGTTACAGCTCTCCTACTGTGCCCACTCTCAGATCTCCATCCTAGCGTGCGCACATGTGTGTGTGTGTGTCTCTGTGTGTGTGTCTTGCACTCACAAAGCCTAGTTCTCAGTCTCCCAAGAGGTCAGCCAGAACATCTGCCTCATTCATTCTGCAAGCATTTGCCCAGCATCCTGTCCATGTCATGCAGCATCCTGACATGAGGCCTTGACTTACCCACCAGTGGGAGTGGGGCCCAGAGGACCCACCTCTCTGGTATCAGCTACTGTGCATTTTCCCCAAAGTCTCTGGAGCCCCCTCGCCAGAGAAGCAACTCTAAAGAAGTGAATGCTGGGAAAGTGAGCTGGAGAACCCCAAACCCTCCCCCTGCCCCCACAGCTTTCTGATTAGTGCTAAGACAGCTGCAGTCCAGCGTGCTGCTGAGTTTCGTAGCGGCCACCTGGGCAGGCGGTGAGGCAGGCATTCTGCAAGCCTCCCCGTGAAGCAATGCTGTGATCACTCATGCACTCACTCACAGAGATGAGGCCAGGTTCCCCAGACGGCACAGCTGACAGGGAGCAGAGCAGGGCCGGCCCTGTTTCTGACTCCTTTCTCCTCTTCCCCCCCCTCCCTCTCTATAGGAGCATCTCAGAAGGTCCCATTAGGTCGAATCACCATTTTTCTGGGTGGACAAATGGCTGAACATCAGAAATACCACATGATTCATCTTAATCTCTTCTCCTTTGAAAACACCCCACCCCGCCAGGTATCTGGTTCCTCCAACAGATTCCAGGTCACTGGGTTTGGCCAGTGGCAACTTTTCCCACTGTGGGCAGGCTAGGGACGGCTTCCCTCCAGGGGGACTGTCTGCTCAGAGGTGGCCCCTTGGAACCAGCTGAACTGCATGACCCTTGCAGAAGCTAATGGACACAAGTCTCGAGGAAGCAGCTGTGTGAAACAGTCCTTGATGTGGGAAGCTGCCTGGCGCAAGCATGTGGCTTCATCAGAACATTTCTGGAGGGGGGTTAATCATCAAATTCACTGGAGTCACCAGCGGTGGGGAGGGGCAAGCAAGGTGGCAGGGCTGGGGCTGCTGTCCATCTCAGCAATCAACACTGGCAAGGATTCTATAAAGATCTGTGGTCCCAGTGCAGTCTGGAGGCTGGTCGAGGACACCAGAAAGGAGGAAAGGCCAGGCAAGTGGGGAATAACCTCTGCGTGCGGAGAACAGAAGGGTTACCAGCATGCCTTCATTCATTCATTCATTCAACTTCTGTTCAGCCAGTCAGTATTGATGGAGGTGCTTGGCAGCTGGAACCTGGCTGGTTGCTGGGATGGTTACAGTTGGTACCTGGCCAGACAAGGCCTGGACTTCAAGACTGAACTGAAAAGCCTTGAGGAATTCAGCTCAGAGATTTTGAACCTGTTTGCAGTTCCCTGAGTCCCCCCGGCCCCGTGTCCTCTGGCCTTGACATATATTACAAGCTCCTACTGTGTGCCAGGCACAATGCCATGCTCTTAGTATATCCTGATGCTGCTTTGTCTTTTTTTTTTTTTAATATTTATTTGTTTGGCTGTGCCATGTCTTAGTTGCAGCACGTGGGACCTTCAATCTTCACTGAGGCATCTGAGATCCAGTTTCCTGACCAGGGATTGAACGCATGCCCCCTGCATTGGGAGTGCAGAGTCTTAACCACTGGACCACCGGGGAAGTCCTGTCTATGCATTTTGAAAACAGACATTACAGATGGGAGGTCAAGGCTCCAAGAGGACAAGGAGTTCACCCACATTCCCCCAGTTAGCGAGTACTGATCTGGGTTTCAAACCCAGGCCAGCCTGAGTCCAAAGCCTGCTCTCTTAGCCACAGTGACATGCTGCCTCACGCAGGGAACAAGACGTTTGGTGATCTGTCCAGACTCTCCGTGTTCCTTGGCCTCTGCACCCCCGCATCCTCGTTTCACTCACAGCCCCCTTGCAGGTTCCTCTTGGCCCTCTTTAATCCTCCGTGTCCCCTCACTTACTGTTAGCCTGGACGACAGGGAAGCAAAATGAAAAGATTTAAAGGAAAACTGGAGTTCTTTGAAGACATTCAGTGCAGACCTCTGATGACTAAGCATGTGGGACTGACTCTGGCCCCTGGTACCCTCTCCTTGGCACCCCCAATTAGAGAGTATCTTGGAGTGCTCCACCCGTGTCCTCCCGTCCAGTCCTGAGCACTTGCCAACAGTCAGCCAGTCTATAGGAGCCCTTCTCTCTTACTGTCTGGAGGATGCTCTTCTTCACTCTGGGATTAAAAGATACAGCTCCAGGCAGGGATGGCCCTGGGTGTACCCTTCTCACCTCCTTTCCAAGAGCCTGCCAGCCTCATCATTCACTCTGCAAACAGTCAGTGTGCCTGTCCTGGCTGGGCACTGCAGAGGCACTCGGGTCCTTGTTCTCATAAACCTGAAAGTCCAACTGGGAAGGCAAGCACCCAATAGGTAATTACACCAATAATGGACTATTTCCAATTGTGAAGGACTTGTACAGCCGGACTGTGGGTACAGTGCGATTGCCCCAAAATTCATGTCCACCTGGAACCTCAGAATGCGTTTCCTTGTTTGGAATAAGAGTCTTTGCAGATGTAATTAGGGTAAAGATCTTGAACTGAGATCACGCTGGATTGGGGAATCCTAAGTCCAGTGATCGTGTCCCTACAGGAGACTAAAAGGAAGACTCAGTCACACAGAGGAAAGGGTGACATGAGGATGGAAGCCGAGATTGCAGTGAAAGAAAGTGAAAGTGAAGTCGCTCAGTGGTGTCCGACTCTTTGCGACCCCATGGATTATAGCTTACCAGGATCCTCCGTCTAGGATTTTTCAGGCAAGAATACTGGAGTGGGTTGCCACTTCCTTCTCCAGGGGATCTTCCTGACCCAGGAATTGAACTCAGCTCTCCTACATTGTAGGCAGACGCTTTATCGTCTGAGCCACCAGGGAAGTCCAAAACCCAAGGATTGCCAGTGATTACCAGAAGCCCCTAGAAGCTGACAGAGACGCATGGAACAGATGAAGTCAGAGCCCCCAGAGGGAGCCAGCCCTGTCCACACCTTGACTTTGGACTTCTGGCCCCAAAATTGTGAGAGAACACATTTCTGTTATTAAGCCGCTCAGTCTGTTACAGCAACGCCAGCAGACCAAGATAACATCCAAGGCCCTGTCCTCACCTAGGCAGGCAGGGGCAGTCCCTGGAGGAGGGGACATCTGAGCAGAGACCTGAGGTTGTGAGGGAGTCGACAGTGGGGAGCACACCAGGCATGAGGAGGAACAGGTGCAAAGACCCGGGGCCAGGGAGGAGGACCTGCAGGGAGGACCGGGGAGGGGGCACCGGGGAGGAAGGAGGAAACGCGCGGTGTGTGCAGAGAGCGGGCAGAATGTTGCTCCCAGCTGGGAGGCTGACAGACCTCGGCACCCCTGGGATCCCAGCCTTGCTGGTCTCTGCCCTTTGCACGCACAAGGTGCTGGATAAATATCAGTTCATGGGCTTCGTCGAGTGTCCGAGTGTGTCTGCAGCGTGCGTGCTGTGCCGCCTCCCAGGAGAGTGTGTCGCGCCCGCCCCGAGCCCTGGCCCCACCTGGCAGACTCTGGCTTCCTTCCACCCTTTCAGGCATGTTTCCTGGGAGCGCCCTCCCAGTCCCTGGATCCATCCCGGGTCCTCTGCCGGTGTTAGGCCCCTCACCGTGTTCCTGTCCCCACTCCAAATTCCTGCCCCCGACGCGCATCGTTTTAACAGGGGACTTGCCCTCTTTGGTCAAGTCCTTTGGTGAATGAAAATAGCATCGCCCCGGAGCTGAGTCAGATGTGCCCAAGGAATTCCGAGTCTCTGGTGACTCCATTAGCGCCAGTGCATGGAGTTGCCACCGAGCCACAGCGCCTTTCGGTCCTGGCCCCTCCTTCCTGCAGGGGGGCCTCATTAGCTAGGAAATATGAAGCGCTTAGTAGCTCCATTAGCTCGGTGCTTCCACAGTTTCATCTCTGCCTCTTCCCACTCTGCCCTGTCACCGGTGGTTCTCTGCCTCTCCGCTCATTAGCCCAGGGTGCCCCTGAGGGGCGACCCCCCCCTCGCCCTCTCTATGTCTCTTCCCCTTCCCCTCCTGACCCCCATCCACTGCAGACCTGAGCCCTAGGACATCTTGAACCAGCACTGTCTCCTGGAGTGAATCCGAAATGCCCA
>SJXQ01006331.1:201862-226989 GCA_006408695.1 Aepyceros melampus | reverse complement strand
CTGAGCCTGAGGGGACCTGGACGTTCCCCGAGGTGAGAAGGGTTTTTGTTCTGGGTTCATGGATCAGCCAAGAGGGTGGTCGGTGAGTCTGAGTGTGGCCTCCTGAACAACCTCCCTCCATGGCGCATTTACTGAGCTCCTGGTCGGTGCAGAGACCAGGGCTGCTGAGATGCACAAGCCCAAGGGGCGCCATTCCCACAGAACCTGAGCTGATGGGGCCCCCAGGGTTGTTCAACACGGCTGCCCTGAGCGGGTTGTGCTGGCTTGGGACTGGGGGCCCAGTGAAAGGCAGACCAGCCCCCACACTCATGAGAGCCAAGGCCGTGCAGGAAAGAGACTGGAGACCTGTGGCTGGAGCCCCATCCATGACTCGGAGCTTCCCCCACTGGCTGCCAGATCTCAGGTCCCCAGCATCCTCGCAGAGGTGGTCAGAGAAGTAACCATGGGCCCTGCGGCTCAGCAGCGCCAGCTCTCAGTGCGCCCCTTGTGGACACAGGTGGTACTGCACCCTTTTCACCTGCGTGTCGCCCTGAGCCCAGCATCCCGGCTGCGGCCCCCGGGGGCTCAGCAGGTGTGTTTACTGAACACACAAATGAGGAAATGATTGCTGTGTCTTTATACTTCTGGTTTAGCTGCAGTCTAGATATATGTTTATATCCATAACCTCCACTCCCACCTCCTGTTTATATTGATCTCTATTAAGTCTGTATAGATCCATAAACTCAGTTTCCAGTGCATCTGTGCCACTAGCTCTCTCCGTGAACCAAACTAAGTTCCTGGGAAGGGATGGGCACCAGTCAGCCCACAGGTCCTCAGGGTCCCCACAGGCAGGTAAACCAGCAGGCTCTGCCACCCCCCACCTAGGCTTGCCCTTTTCCAGAGACCCTCTCCCACTTCCCTATCGTCACGTCTCTTGTCCCCCGACACTGTGAGTGGCTGCATTCTATAGTACTGCACAGAGCTCAGGGATTCTGAAAGTTGGCTTAAAACTCAATATTCAAAAAACTAAGATCATGGCATCCGTCCCATCATTTCATGGCAAATAGAAGGGGAAAACTGGAAACAGCGACAGATTTTATTTTCTTGGCCTCCAAAATCACTGTGGAAAGTGACTGCAGCTATGAAATTAAAAGATGCTTGCTGCTTGGAAGGGAAGCTACAACAAATCTAGGCAGTGTATTAAAAAGCAGAGATATCACTTTGCTGACAAAAGTCCATCTAGTCAAAACTGTGGTTTTTCCAGTAGTCATGTGCAGATGTGAGAGTTGGACCATAAAGAAGGCTGGGCGCTGAAGAATTGATGCTTTTGAACTGTGGTGCCAGAGAAGATTCTTGAGGGTCCCTTCGACAGCAAGAAAATCAAACCAGTCAATCCTAAAGGAAATCAGTCCTGAATATTCATTGGAAGGACCGATGCTGAAGCTGAAGCTCCAGTACTTTGGCCACTTGATGTGAAGAGCCGACTCCCTGGGAAAGACCCTAATGCTGGGAAAGATTGAAGGCAGGAGGAAAAGGGGATGACAGAGGATGAGATGGTTGGATGGCATCACCGACTGGATGGACATGAGTTTGAGCAAACTCTGGGAGAGAGCGAAGAACAGGGAAGTCTGGCATGCTGCAGTCCAGAGGTCACAGAGAGTCAGACACATCTGAGTGATGAACAGCAGCAAACAGGGATTCCAGAGTCAGGCTCTGAGCTGAGCAGACCTGGGTTCTGGTTTCTGGCTCTGCAATGTGACCTTGAGCGTGTCACTTATTCTCCAGGCCTCAGTCTATTGATTTGTGAAATAAGACATTATCAGCACCGGTCTCATAGGGATGTCGGGGGACCAGGTGAGGTTTCGCTTATAAAGCACTGAGAGCTGGGTGCGTGAGGGCAACTGACCAGCCAGGCTGGGTGCTTCCCAGGGGTTGTGAGAGTTGAGGGAGTCTCCAGAGACAGAGTAATTCCCCGCCCACCTCTACTCCACAGCCCGGGAGCCTCTGGTGGCATTCTCAGCAAAGAGAGTGTTTTCCGCTCAGGCCAAGTAGCCCTAAGCTAATTGAAAATAAGGCTCTCTTGGTGGCTACAGCTAATAATACTGTGTTATATCCTGGAAGGTTGCTGAGAGAATAAACCCTCAATATTCTCACCACAAAAAGAAATGGTAATCATGAGACGTGATGGAGGTGTTAGCTGATGCCATGGTGATAATCAATCTGTAATATGCAAGTGTATCGAATCAACACATTGTTCATCTTAAACTTACATGATGTTATATGTCAGCTACACCTCAACAAAGCTGAGGAAAAACATTTAAGTACCAAAATATTAGAAGGACAAAGGTTTCGAATGTCTTTCATTTAAATTGAAAGAAAATTAACAAAGTGATGTAAATATTAAAAAAAATAATAATCAGGACTTCCCCGGTGATCTGGTGGTTAAGACTCTGCTTCCACTGTAGCGGGCGTGGGTTTGATCCCTGTTCAGGAAACTAAGATCCCTCAAGCCACAAGGAGCACCAAAAAAAAAAAGAAGCAGGTTAGAGACTATAAACTCCCCCAGGCCCATCTGACCTCAAGAGATAAGGCAGAAATGAAACTCTGAAAAATGGTGGTGAAGTGCCAGTGTGAAACTCTGGGCAGAAAGGGGAACCCTTCCTGAATGTGGCAAAGCTCAGCTCTCTTTCCTGGGGAGGCCATTGTTATGTCATCAGCCCCGAGCCTGGCCCCTGGCACACCTGGTCAGTTACCTGGGGAAGGACAGAGAGGCGGGCGGAGTAATCAGCTCAGAATGCGGGGACCTGGGTTGCTGCGCAGGCTCTGCCCCTTCCTCAAAGCTGTGACCTTGAGTAAGTCACTGAATCTCTCTGAAGGGTCTGTCTGTTTCGATCCCCGGTCCCTCTGCAGGGCCGGATGTAAGCGGGATGCTTGATACAGACTCTGTAGAGAATGAAGGACATTCTGAGCATGGAGGAGTTGCTCAGGGTGACTTCAGGAGAGCACAGAGTTGCAATGTCGGATGTCACCTTAGACGCTGAAGACGAAGTCCCTATGGTTGTGTCTTCCCTCTTCCGGGTACCCTCAAGCTCTCTATCTACCTGCCTGGTGATTGTGCAAGCAATACATGTCCAGGAGCAATTAGGAAATATAGGAAAATACAAAGAAAAGAAAAATTGCCCAAGTCCCACCACCCCGAGCCAGGTGGGTGAGACCGCAGCGCACCTTCTTGCCCTTCCACACACGTGTCCGGGTACGCCCCGGTGGACATGATTGTCCATCCACGGGGTCAAGCTCCACCCTGGCTTCAGGCCCAGCGTCGTTCACACAAGGATACTGTGCACATCTCTTTATGGAAATGCAGCTGGTGTCATTTTTACTGGCTGCATAATACTCTTTTGTATAGACAGAGCCTCATTTAATCAGTAAATCCCCAGTGGGGTAGAGCTCCTTCAGTGGTTTTCTTTTGTTTTCAGGTATAGGCACTGGAAGCAGGCACCCCTGGCAGGTGGATGTCCTTCTCTGAAACATCCTCCCAAAGCAGCCTCATTCTGTTATCAGGGGTCCCAGGAACCTCAAATCTGTCTCCCAAGAACTTCTGCAAGCCAGTGTCAGCTCTGCACTGGAGTGACTCGGACTGTCCACCCTTAGCCTTGCTTTCCTCCTCCCCACCCCAGAGCTGACTGGCATTTTCCTAGCTCATCACGCATCTGCCCTTTTCTCTCACTCAAATCCAGGGGAGGGTGGCTTCCCCACTGCCCTTGGGAAGCCTCCCAGGAGGGTGTGAGGTTTGCAGGCTGAGACATCCAGAGCCCCGACTTTAGAGCCAGGCAGAGCAGAATTCAAACCCAGCTCCACCGTTTCCTGGCTCTGTCACCTGCTTGAGCCTCACTTATCTCATCTGTACAATGGGCTTAACAACAGTGCCATCCTCACAGGGCATGTGGCAAGGATTTCACAGCATTGCCCTTGTAAACCACTTGGTCTAGGACCAGCTCCTGTAAGGATTTAATGAATGGTACATAAGGATACCCAGGACAGCGGGAGCTCCTGTCTGTGAGGATCCTGGGGGCAGGCTCAGAGGGGCTGTGGGGTGTCCCCAAAACACCTGCCCTGCACCCACACTCCCCTAGCTGTCAAAGGGCAGTGATCATCTCATCGCTCATAGCAGGGAGGACCCCAGCATGGCTTGGGGGCAGGAGAGGACTGCAGACACAGAGAATGATCAATACATTATTTAACGGTGAGAATGCAAATGAGGAGAAATTAATGATGGTGCTGCCTCCCCTCCCACCAACCCCCAGCCCCCACTCCTCCTTGACTGTCGATTGCTGACAAATTCTCTAGGTAATATCAAAACAGCCTCTGGCTGGAACCTGCCACAGCGATGCACCGTTATCTATTATTGATGTAAACCTTGACAAGTTCTCTTTTTAAGGAAGGCAAGCTGCGGAGAGAGCTGCTGATCCATGTTTAAAGGCAGAACGTCTCCTCTCCCCCTCCCCAAGGCCGCGGCAGCCCCTGTGTCCCTCCCAGCCAGGCAGGGAGGAGGAAAGGGGTGAGCATCTGGAGAGAGCAACAGGTAGGAAGAGGCTCTGTCCTCTCACCAACTTGCCCTGGTCTGTGCCTCTGTTTCCTTTTTGTGCATTTTCCAGGGTCAGCAATTCATGTCATGGCCTGGGGACAGTGGTGGGGCAGTGCTCAGGAGGGGGAGCGGCAGGGGGACAGGAGATGAAGTCAGAGAGCTCCGACTCCTGCCTTGGGCATCAGAGGACAGACATCCCCGAGGCAGAGGACTGTCAGCATTGAACCAGCATCTCCCTCTGAGGACCAAGGACCCTAAGGTCCATTCTGCAAAAGGAAGTCAGTCCGAAGCTGGTGATCTTCAATTTAACAGTAGAAATATCTTCATCATCCAGAAATCACTGGAAGAACAACTCAAATCGTCTAGAATATTGAAGAGAACGCAGAAAGAAAGCTGAAAAATCCCACGGAGGGGCCATCTCAAGGTTGCCACACCCAAGAATTC
Organism: Aepyceros melampus; assembly: GCA_006408695.1. Classification (NCBI taxonomy): domain Eukaryota; kingdom Metazoa; phylum Chordata; class Mammalia; order Artiodactyla; family Bovidae; genus Aepyceros; species Aepyceros melampus. Next base: position 221,981 of record SJXQ01006331.1, on the reverse strand, counting down.
AAGTTCATGCCCTTGACCCACGAGAGTTTCTCAGGCGCCATCACTCATTTCAGGCTCATTTCCGAAAGTGGGGAATTTTTCTTCTCGTCTCTTCTGGCAGGTTGAGGTGGTGATACTTGGAAAGGGAGAAGGGGGCCGCTGCGGGGATCAGACATTGTGAATAGCACAACCTGACCAGAGGCAGCCAGACCGGAAGGAGGGGAAAGGGCACGCGACGGGGTGAGAGGGGAAGACACACAGCCACCCGGGGCCGTTTACGGGGCGAGCGCCCTTGCGAGGGCTCTGGCTTCACAAAGGTGTTAAATATTAAGCAAGCCTGACTGGCTTGAATTTAAAGCAGGTCTAAGAAGGGCTCCAGAGATGCAGCATCTCAGAAATGAGAGCTCACAGACTCATAGCTGTTTCAAAACAGAGGATCACAGGGGGCAAAGGCGGAGAACTTGAGAGTGTATCATCCAAGACTCATGGACTCGAACGCCTTTGTGGGAGCAGCCAGGTCACACGAGTGAAGGAAAGGCAGGGTGTGGTCACAGGCAGTGACGGGGACTGTCACAAGCCCCCTGACCACGGGCCGGGTCTCAAAAAGGCAGCTCTCCCTGAGCTATGGTCACCCCCGCGGTGGAGGAACCGGGCCCATTTTTTCAGAAGAAGGTCAAAATCGAATTTTAAGATGCAATTCGCAATTTTTAAACCTGGACAGCTTATTTTAATTGTCTAAACAGTGAGCAAAAGTGAAAGTCGCTCAGTTGTGTCCGACTCTTTGTGACCCCATGGACTGTACAGTCCATGGAATTCTCCAGAACACTGGAGAGGATAGCCTCTCCCTTCTCCAGGGCATCTTCCCAACCCAGGGATCAAACCCAGGTCTCCAGTATTGCAGGCGGATTCTTTACCAGCTGAGTCACAAGAGGAGCTCAAGAATAGTGGGTAGCCTGTCCCTTCTCCAGCGGATCTTCCTGACCCAGGGATCGAACCTGGGTCTCCCGCATTTGCGGGAGGATTCTTCACCAGCTGAGCTACTGGGGATCCCTGGTGGCTCAGATGGTAAAGCGTCTGCCTGCAATGCGGGAGACCCAGGTTCGATCCCTGGGTCGGGAAGATCATCTGGAGAAGGAAATGGCAACCACCCCACTCCAGTATTCTTGCCTGGAAAATCCCATGGACGGAGCAGCCTGGTAAGCTACAGTCCATGGCTGAGCAACTTCACTTTCTTTCTTTAAACAGTGAGCAGGCTTCACAAAGCTTGTCTGCAGGCTGGGCCAGCCTGACAGCTGGGTTTGCAGGTGTTCCATCTTCACAGACAGGTAAAGTGAGGCCTGGAGAGGGTTGATGACACAAGTCCGTGACCAGCTGCATGCCTTGGTGACGTTCCAACAGTTAGGCACCTTTTCAAACCAAACTAGAGGAGTGTGGGCCTGGGCATCTCACACTAACATCAGCATCAGGGTGGGCTGCAGTCCATGTATTCTTGGCATTCAGTGCAGTTCAGTCGCTCAGTCATGTCTCTTTGCAACCCCATGGACTGCAGCATGCCAGGCCTCCCTGTCCATCACCAACTCCCAGAGCTTACTCAGACTCATGTCCCTTCTTGAGTCGGTGATGCCATCCAACCATCTCATCCTCTGTTGTCCCCTTCTCCTCCCAAGTTCAATCTTTCCCAGCATCAGGTTCTTTTCCAATGAGTCAGCTCTTTGCATCAGATGGCCAAAGTATTGGAGCTTCAGCATCAGTCCTTCCAATGAATATTCAGGACTGATTTCTTTTAGGATGGACTGGTTGGATCTCCTTGCAATGCAAAGGACTCTCAAGAGTCTTCTCCAACACCACAGTTTAAAAGCATCAATTCTTCAGTGCTCAGCTTGCTTTATGGTCCAACTCTCGCATCCATACATGACCACTAGAAAAACCATAGCTTTGACTAGATGGACCTTTGCTGGCAAAGTAATGTCTCTGCTTTTTAGTAGGCTGTCTAGGTTAATCATAGCTTTTCTTCCACGGAGCAAGCGTCTTTTTGTTTCATGGCTGCAGTCACCATCTGCAGTGATTTTGGAACCCCCAAAAATAAAGTCTCTCACTGTTTCCATTGTTTCTCCATCTATTTCCCATGAAGTGATGGGAACAGATGCCATGATCTTAGTTTTCTGAAGTTGAGCTTTAAGCCAGCTTTTTCACTCTCCTCTTTCACTTTCATCAAGAGGCTTTTTAGTTCTTCACTTTCTGCCATAAGGGTGGTGTCATCTGCATATCTGAGGTTATTGATATTTCTCCCAGCAATCTTGATTCCAGCTTGTGCTTCATCCAGCCCAGCGTTTCTCATGAGGTACTCTGTATAGAAGTTAAATAAGCAGGGTGACAATATCCAGCCTTGACGTACTCCTTTTCCTGTTTGGAACCAGTCTGTTGTTCCATGTCCAGTTCTAACTGTTGCTTCCTGACCTGCATATAGGTTTCTCAAGAGGCAGGTCTGGTGGTCTGGTATTCCCATCTTTTTAAGGATTTTCCACAGTTTGTTGTGATCCACACAGTCAAAGGCTTTGGCATAGTCAATAAAGCAGAAGTAGATGTTTTTCTGGAACTCTCTTGCTTTTTCAAGGATCCAGCAGATGGTGGCAATTTGATCTCTGGTTCCTCTGCCTTTTCTAAATCCAGCTTGAACATCAGGGAGTTCACGGTTCACATACTGTTGAAGCCTGGCTTGGAGAATTTTGAGCATTACTTTGCTAGTGTGTGAGGTGAGTGCAATTGTGCGGTAGTTTGAGCATTCTTTGGCATTGCCTTTTTTTTGAGATTGGAATGAACACTGACCTTTTCCAGTCCTGTGGCCACTGCTAAGTTTTCCAAATTTGCTGGCATATTGAGCGCAGCACTTTCACAGCAACATCTTTTAGCATTTGAAATAGCTCAGCTGGAATTCCATCACCTCCACTAGCTTTGTTCGTAGTGATGCTTCCTAAGGCCCACTTGACTTCACGTTCCAGGATGTCTGGCTCTAGGTGAGTGATCACACCATTGTGGTTATCTGGGTCACGAAGATCCAACCTCCACAAAAGCTGTGAGGAGTAGGGAATGTTCCTCTCTTTTTACCCGTGAGGAGAGACAGACCCAGAGGGGTCAAGCAGCTTCCTGAGTTCACAGAGGTACAGATAACCACTTCACTATAGAATGGAATCAGGGTGAGGTTGGGGGACTTCTCTGGTGGTCCAGTGGTTAAGAATCCACCTTTCAATGCAGGGGACATGGGTTCAATCTCTGGTTGGGGAACTAAGATCCCACATGCAGCAGGGCAGCTAAGCCCGTGCACTGCAACCACTGAGCCTGCGTGCCACAGATAGCGAGGCCCCGTGCCCCAGGTAGCGAGTCCACAAGCCATGACTATGTGCTGCAGCGAAAGATCCCAGGTTATGCAACTAGGACCTGACACAGTAATGATAATATTATTATTGTGAAGTAAATAATTATTTAAAAAAGGAGAGTGCAAGTATACATTTCATCATCAAGGAATGATTTTTTAAAACAGGGTGGGGAGGGACAAATACAAACTGGCAGAGTTGCTCTATTGGTTGCCTGGAGCTGCTCTAACCAATTCCCACAACCTCAGTGGCTTGGAACAAACAACACCTGTTTGTCGTCCTCCAGTTCTGGGGGTCAGAAGTCCCCATACAAAGGTGTCAGCAGGGCTGGCTCCTCCTGGAGACTGCAGGAGAAACTCTGTCCCTTGCCCCTTTCACCCTCTAGAGACTTCCTCGGCTCCTGGCCCCTTCCTCCACGTTCAGAGTCAACCTCTGTCTGACCTGTGCCTCTATCAGCAGTTTCCATCTCTCGTCCTCCCGCCTCCCTCATGAGGACGTGATTACGTCGGGCCCACCCACACAATCCAGGGTAACCCGTAACTTAACCCCATATGCAATGTCCCCTTGCCGAGTCAGGCTCCGTACTCACAGGTTCGGAGACTAGCATGTGGCCGTCTTGAGGGAGCATCGTTCTGTCCCCCACTGCTGTCTCCCTTGCACAGTGGAGGGTTGGGGAGGAGACCCGCGGTGGAGAGTTCCTTTAGAAAGCTCAGGCTTCAGGTCAGGAGCAAGCAGATCCCCCTGAGAGGCCGCAGGGAATCTGTGCAGGGGGGCCAATCCCCAGTGACCCCCCGACCAGGAGCAGCTCAGGGAAAACTGGGGGAGAGAAGCTGGCACCTCAGTCCTCCAACCCCTCTCGTCGGGTCAGAGCATGACCCAGCGTCCGGGTGAAACCCTGGTCACCTTTACCCCATCAGCTTTGATGGGTCACTCCCTGGGGAGAAGGGTGGGCACCTAAGTCCCGTACTCTCTGTTCCAATGCCTTCCCTGGGCTCAACTCATCCGAATTCGGCTTCCCTGTCCTGGAGAGCTCCGAGACCCCCACAGTGGGCAAAGGTCACCGAGTCGTTTCACCCAGGGAGGCAGCTGGAGTGAAGCAGGTGGAGCCCAGGCTTGCGGAGAGCTGTCGGCTTGGCCAGAGAGATGGGGATTAAGCTTGCAGTCGTTTAACTGTAGATATAAAAAGGGGCTGCGGGAACATGTACCTCTCATTCACTCTTTTTATATGTATGTAATTTTATTTACTTGCTTACTTTTGGCCGTGCTGGGTCTTCGTTGCTGCGTGGCGGGGGGGAGGGGGGCTTTTCTCTAGCTGCAGAGTGCGGGGGCTACTCTAGTTTTAATGCAGAGGCTTCTCCTTGTGGGGGCTTCTCTTGTTGTGGAGCACGGGCTCTAGGGTGCTCAGGCTTCAGTGGCTGCGGCACGTGGACTCAGTAGTTGTGGCCCACGGGCTTAGTTGCTCTGCAGTATGTGGAATCTTCCCGGATCAGTGATCAAACCTATGTCTCCCACATTGGCAGGCAGATTCTTTACCACTGATCCACCAGGGAAGCCCTGATTCACTCTTTTTCTTAAAAAAAAAAACAAAAACACCTTATTTGGCTGTGCCAGGTCTTAGATGTGATGCTCAGGATCTTGGATCTTCGTTGCAGGATACAGGACCTTAGTTGTAACATGTGGGATCTAGTTCCCTGACCAGGGATCGAACCGGGGCCCCCTGCATGGACTGTAGAGCCTTAGCCAACTGGACCGCCCGGGCAGTCCCTGATTCACTCTTATTCTGGGCTGTGAGGTGCTAATTCCTGTCTCTCGTGGGTCTCTGCAGTTTGGGGTTCTACATCCCTACCCTGACTGTTGGCCTCCCTTCTACGAGGGGAAGGGGCCTGGCTCTTGAAACATCACCTTCTATGCTTTGCTGCTGGTGCTGGGGGGCCGGGAGGGGGACCTGCGTGCAAGGGTCCCTGGCCGGGTACAGCAGGCCCAAGCCTCCCCAGGCACCCAGGGCCCCAGGAGCTCACGAAGGCCTCACATCACTTGCAGCCCAAGGCCCGGGGCCCAAGTCTGCCTGCTGGTGGACCCTGGCTCTGGGCAGTCCCATCCCGTCTCCCAGCCCCAGGGTCCCCATCCGGAAAATGGGCAGAAGGCCTAGGCCCCCTGCTGGCCCGCCTTGTAGTGCCCTTTCGTTTATTGTAAAGGGGGCCTCCGGGGCTCAGGCTGTCTCCCTGCTGGACTGCAGGCTCTCTGGGCACAGAGCAGAAACCCCACGGGGGCACTGGCGTGAACAGCCTGCCAGCTGCTGCAGGAAGCACAGCCTCTCAACGTCCTCAAATGACCCCGTGGGGCTGGCACCGACCCCGTGGCTACAGCCCAAGGCTGCAGGCGCCCCGCAGGGATGTGACAGCCTGCCACTCCACAGGGAGCTGCGGACACCGTGTCCTTGTCCGGGGCAAGGAGGGAGCTGGGGCCAACCTAGGACTCCGGGGCTGGTGCCTTCCCTGAATTTCTAAACGCCTCCCCACCCGGGCACATGTTTTCATCCCTCCCACCCGGAGGAGAGCGGGCCACGTGGGGCAGACTTCAAAGCTCACCCTTGGGAACCTGACGGCCCTGGGTTCAAGTCCTGCTCTCTCTCCTGCTGATGAGCAGCCCAGGAAATGGCATAGCCTCTTACAGCCTCCGTCTTCTCATCTGCAAAACGGGGCCACCACCTCACAGGGTTGTAATGGGGCTTCGTGAGATGCCGTGCAGCAGGCTGTTTCACTTCAGTTCAGTCACTCAGTTGTGTCCAACTCTTTGCGACCCCATGGACTGCAGCACACCAGGCCTCCTGTCCATCACCAACTCCTGGAGTTTACCCAAATGCATGTCCATTGAGTTGCTGATGCCATCCAACCATCTCATCCTCTGTCATCCCCTTCTCCTCCTGCCTTCATTCTTTCCCACATCAGGATCTTTTCCAATGAGTCAGCTCTTCCCATCAGGTGGCCAAAGTATTGGAGCTTCAGTTTCAGCATCAATCCTTCCAATGGACTCTCAGGACTGATATCCTTTAGGATGGACTGGTTGGATCTCCTTGCAGTCCAAGGGACTCTCAAGAGTCTTCTCCAACACCACAGTTCAAAAGCACCAATTCTTCTGCCCTCAGCTTTCTTTATAGTCCAACTCTCACATCCATATATGACTACTGGAAAAACCATAGCTTTGACTAGACAGAACTTTGTTGGCAAAGTAATGTCTCTGCTTTTTATATGCTGTCTAGGTTGGTCATAACTTTTCTTTCAAGGAGTAAGCATCTTTTAATTTCATGGCTGCAGTCACCATCTGCAGTGACTTTGGAGACCAAGAAAATAAAATCCCTCTCACTCATTGTTTCCCCATCTATTTGCCATGAATTGATGGGACCAGATGCGATGGTCTTAGTTTTTTGAATGTTGAGTTTTAAGCCAGCTTTTTCACTCTCCTCTTTCACTTTCATCAAAAGGTTCTTCAGTTCCTCTTCACTTTCTGCTGTAAGGGTAGTGTCATCTGCATATCTGAGGTTTATTGATATTTCTCCCAGTAGTCTTGATTCCAGCTTGTGCTTCATCCAGCCCAGCATTTTGCATGATGTACTCTGCATAAAAGCTAAATAAGCAGGGTGACAATATCCAGCCTTGACATAGGCCTTTCCCAATTGTGAACCAGTCCATTGTTGAATGTCTGGTTCTAATTGTTGCTTCCTGACCTGCATACAGGTTTCTCAGGGGGCAGGTCAGATGGTCTGGTACTCCCATGTCTTTCAGAATTTTCCACAGTTTGTTGTGATCCACACAGTCAAAGGCTTTGGCATAGTCAACAAAGCAGAAGTGCCTGTTTTTCTAGAACTCTCTTGCTTTCTCGATGATCCTACAAGCATGCAGTAAGTGCCCAGTGGGTTTCCTCAGTGGCTCATCGAAGAATCCACCTGCAGTGCAGGAGACAGGTTCAATTCCTGGGTCAGAAAGATCCCCTGGAGGAGGGTATGGCAACCCACTCCAGTGTCTTGCTGGAGATGGCTATGGACAGAGGCGCCTGGCGGGCTAGCTCACGGGGTTGCAAGGAGTCAGCCATGACAGAAATGACTGAATACACACACATGCAAGGAAGCAAACGTTGCCGCTTAAAACCATTGACCTGGACCATGCACTGCTTTCGAGACCAGGCTGCTCCCTGCTCCCTGTTCCCTGCTCCCTGCTCCCTGCTCCCTGGCGGATGCGGGGCAGCACCTCCCCTTGAGGCCTGGGGGCGGGCCAGTCCTAAGTGTCTCTCAGTCCCTTTTTACTTTTAATATTTATTTATTTAGGGGGCCCTGGGACTGAGTGACTTCACTTTCACTTTTCACTTTCATGCATTGGAGAAGAAAATGGCAACCCACTCCAGTGTTCTTGCCTGGAGAATCCCAGGGACGGGGGAGCCTGGTGGGCTGCGGTCTGTGGGGTCACACAGAGTCGGACACGACTGAAGTGACTTAGCAGTAGCAGGGTCTTAGTTTGGACCCTTGGGATCTTCAGCGTCATTGCGGCAAGCAAAATCTAGCCGAGGCAGGCGGGATCTAGTTCCCCAACCAGGAAGGAAACCCGGGTCCCTGCCTTGGGGGTGGGGTCTTAGCCCCTGGACTCCCAGGGACGTCCCTCTCAGTCCCTTTCAAGCTCACATTCTGTGACCTGTACCAGCTGCCATGCCCCTGTCCTTCCTCTCTAGAACTCGACTGTGGTCTTCTGACAGGCCAGGAGCCCCTGCCCCTGACTGCCTGGTGAACAGTAAGTGCCCAGTAAGGACTGGTGGGCAGAAGCTGGCAGAGCCACCTGGGAATGGGCAGCGGGTTAGCTGGGGTGGGAGAGGCTGGTGAGGCCACCCACAGTGAAAGGAGGGGGCAGCTGGGAGGTCGCCCCCCAGCCCCAGAACAGAGGTCATCCTTTCCCCGGTCAGAGGTCATTCCTCTCTAAATGTCAGAGCCCAACTTTCAGATGAGCCAGAAAAGCTCCCTGGATTTAAGAGCTTATGAGAAGTTTAATTAGAGAACCTCATTGTTACTTTGGAAAAAATCCCTCTGCCTGCATTGATCCTCTTTTGAAAGGTGTTGGCTCCAACAGAGCGTCAGGGGAGGTGAGGGCGAGGGGAGAGAGGGGTGGCCGCGTGACTGGCATGGGCAAGAGGCCTGGCTCCCTCTGCCCAGGTTCAGAGAGGGCTGGAAACATCCCCACCATCCCCCAGGGCCTGGCCGGCCTATCTCCTCCTGGAGGCCACTCTGTCTGCCCTCTCCCCCCAGGAGGGCTGGGGGGTGGCCGCAGTGGCAGAGCCGTCTGGGTCCCGGGGTGGTGAGGATTCTCCAGTGCAGAGTCTCCCGAGGCCTCGCAGATGGCCCCAGCTTTTCTCAGCCAAGCCAGAGTGCTGGCTCAGCAAGGCCTGACTTACGGCAGCCCCGCCTGACTCCTCCTTTGCAGCCCCCTTCCCCATAGCTGCTGTGGCTGTGCTGGAGCCCCCAAACCACAGGGTGGATTATTAGACCTCTCTGTGTCTTGGGATGGAGTCATCTGTAAAAGGGGAGCTTTCACGGGGCCACAGCAAGAGGCAGCGAGGCCCAGGGCACTGGGAGGACATCACATGGGAAGAGCAGGACCTCTCGGGCACCTTGAAGGTTGGCACAGCTGAAAGCATCTTCTCTAAGATCAGGAACAAGACAAGGATGCCCACGTTAGCCACTTCTATTTAACACAGTATTGGAAGTCCTAGCCTCAGCAATCAGACAAAAAATGAATAAAATTAATCCACATCAGAAAAGAAGAAGTAAAACAGTCACTGTTTGCAGATGTGATACAGTACATAGAAAATCCAAAGATGCCACCAAAACATTACTACAGCTTGTCTATGAATTTGGTAAAGTTGAAGGATACAGAATTAATATATATGGTTGTTGCATTTCTATACACTAACAGCAAAGTATCAAAAAGAGAAATTAAGGCTTCCCTGGTGGCTCAGTGGAAAAGAATCCACCTGCCAATGGAGGAGGCACGGGTTCCATCCCTGATCGGGTAAGATCCTACTCGCCACAGAGCCACTAAGCCACACACACCACAGCCACTGAGCCTGCGCTCTAGAGCCTGGGAGCCCCAACAAGAGAAACCCGTGCAACGAGAAGCCCGCGCACCACAGCCTGAGAGAGGCCCCCGCTTGCTTTCAACTAGAGGAGAGCCCGCGCACCCACGAAGACCCAGCACAGCCAAAACAAATAAATACGTTTTTAAAAAGAGAGCAATTAAGAAAGCAATCCCATTTATCATCACATCAAAAGGGAGAAATTCCTCAGAATAAACCTACCGAAGGAGACCAAAGACCTGTATTGAGAAAACTATAAGACATTGATGACAGATATGGAAGACGGCAAAACCAGATGGGAAGAAAGACCATGCTCGCGGATTGGAATAATTAGTACGGTTTCCATGGCCATATCATCCAAGACAATCTACAGACTCATGCAATCCTTATCAAAATTGAATCCAATGGCATTTTTCATAGAACTAGAACAGATAATTCTAAAATTTGTGTGAAAACAATTTGAGAAAGAATAGCAGAGCTGTGGTATCATTCTCTCTAACAGACTATACCACAAAGCTGCAGTGAATAAAACCATATAGTACAGGCCAAAAAAACAGACACAGAAATCAATGAAACAGAAGAGAGAACCCAGAGATAAATCCATGCACTTACAGCCAATGAATCCACAACAAAGGAGGCAGGAATATACAATGGGGAGAAGACAGTATCTTCAGTAAAGAGTGGTGGGGAAACCAGACAGCTAATGTAAAAGAGTGAAATTGAAACAGTTTTTCACACCACATACAAAAATAAACTCAAAATGGATTAAAGACCTGAATGCAAGGTCTTTAAACTTACAACTATGGAAGTATAAAACTCCTTGAAGAAACTGTAGGCAAAACACTCTTTAACATAAATCATAGCAATATTTTTTTGGATCTGTCTTCTAAAAGGAAACGAAAGCAAAAATAGATAAATGAGATCTAATTAAAAGCTTTTGTACAGCAAAGGTAATCATTGATAACAAAATAAAAACCCAACTTACTGAATGGGAGAATATATTTGCAAATGTTATGACTGACAAGGGGTTAATAGCTATATAAACAGTTCATTCAACTAAATATCAAACACGGGGCAGAGAAACTGAATAGATTTTTTCCAAAGGCATACCAGAGATGACCAATAGGCACATGAAAAGGTGGCATAACATCACAAATCATCAGAGAAATACAAGTCAAAACCACATTAAGCTATCACCTCACACTTGTCAGAATGGTTATCTCAGAAAGACCTCAAATAACAAATGGTGAGCATGTGCAGGAAAGGGAACCTCCTCACACTGGACTATTGGTGGGGATGTAAACTGGTGCAACCGCTATGGAAAACAGTATGAGTTTCCTAAAAAAATACAACTATCATATGATCCAACAGTTCCACAGTCCTGACTAAATATCCAAAAAAATAAAAACACTAACTCATAAACATACATGCAACCCGATGTTCGCAGCAGTATCTACCATAGGAAAGACAAGAAAGCAAATAAGTGTCCATCAGCAGATGAATGGATAAAGAAAACAGAACACTACTCAGCCATAAAAAAGGAGGAAATACTGCCATTTGCAACAACATGAACGGGCCTGGAGGGTATTATGATTAGCGAAATAAATCAGACACAGAAAGACAAATACTGTATATCATCACTTATATGTGGAATCCAAAAAATAAACCAAAGGAATATAAACAAAACAGAAAAAAATGGGACACGTGATATATTTAGGGCCCACCAGAGAGTCTAGGATGGTCTCCTTATTTCCTAGTCCTTAATCACATCTACAAAGACCCTCCCCTCCCCCCCAAAATAACGGTTGTTCTTTTGCCATATAAGGCAACACTCACAGATCCCGGAGGTTGAGACGTGACTATATCTTTGGGGGCCATTTTTTTCAACGGACCTCATGCCTACTTCACTGCTGGCTGCCAGTGCCTCTTATCATAGAGCCTGGCACATTGTTGGTGCTCCGTCAACATTTGTTGGGCCAAGAATTAGAGTTCAAAGCTATAAAGGACATTTGATCCAACCTTTCCATTCTCCTCCTCTTTGCAGCCAAGAGAAGCAGAGACCAGCCAAGGCTGAAGAGCTCTCTTGTGCCCTAAATCCTGGGGAGCAGGTTTCCTGTGCCAGGATCCCCAGCGGTGGCGCCAGCCTCCGAGCTTCACCCTCCAAAAGGGACACCAGCCTTGTCCGCCAGCGCCTGGGGCCACGGCTGGATCCTGGCACCAGAGAAGGTTTAAGCAGGGCCTTCCCCAGCGCTCATGCTGGCCCCGTGGCCGTCCTGCCTTCCAAACCCCGTTTCTGTGCTCTGACTTTGAAATACTGACTGCACTCCCTGCTGGCTCCCTCGTTTGTCAGCTGGGCTTTTGTTCAGGCGCAGCCTCTTGGAGGCAGCCCGGGGTCACCTTCACATCCTGCCAGCCCCCACCAGAGGGGCTCCTGGACACGGAGAAAGGCAGGGAAGAAAGGGAAGACCCTGGGGACACCCCAGTCGATGGGAGTTTTTCTTCCAGCGCAGCGGCGGCCCGGCAGCGCCCAGCGTCCAGGTTGCCTGTGCACAGCTCTGGCTCTGCTCATGGAGGAGGGCTGGACCCTGCAGAGGGACTGGGCCATCGTCGAGAGTCTGGGCAGGGCTCCCAGGGCCACAGAAGTTCAACGCAGGCCAAGTTGGAGTGGGTAACAAGCCCGGGCCAGGGAGCTGAAGGCTGGGCGTGCAGCCTCTGCATAAAGTCTGCTCTGGAGTCAGGCAGGCCTAGGCTAGATCCCTGGGCGAGCTACTCAACCCCTGAGTCTCAGATACCACATCTGTTCAGTCGCTCAGTAGTGTCCGACTCTTGGCGACCCCATGGACTGCAGCACACCAGGCCTCCCTGTCCTTCACCATCTCCTGGAGTTTGCTCAAACTCATGTCCACTGAGTGGGTGATGCCATCCAGCCATCTCATTCTCGGTCGCCCCCTCCTCCTGTCTTGAATCTTCCCCGCATCGGGGTCTGTTGTTTACCGTATCTGTAAAATGGGGATAATCGCAGTGCTTCCTCCCAGGCTGCAGGAGGAAGGAATGAAATGAATAGACCAGACTGACTGTAAGGGCCCAGATATCAGTCATTCCCATGACAGTAACGCCTCTGGCTCTTCACTTGCTCCCCTAGTCCACTCTCTAGCCAGACTGCTCTGCTCTTCGCTTCTGGAAGCTTCCATGCTGTCTCACTCCTCCCGGCTTGAGCATGTGGGACACTCTGTTCCTGCTCTTCTTACCCAGCTTCTAGGTGAGAACTTCCTAGGAAACAGGGTCATCCCCCCACGAGGCTCAAGAGCCGCCTCGCACTCAGGAAAGACGAGACCTGGCTTCCAATCCCCTCTCCCACATCCTCCTCCAAGGCCGTCAGGCTCCCCTCTGGTGAAAAGCACACACCAAAGAGGACTTGGAGAAAATTGAATATGATGTTGAAGCACCTAGCGCAGAGTCTCGTGTGGAGCAGGTGATCAATTTTTTAAAAGCAACAAATGTGAATTTTTAAAAAGACGCCATAAATCAAAAGCATGTTTTACATCTTCTCCCTCTGACGTGTTTTCCTCCGATCTCCAATCCCCAGTTCATAATTCCTTCCCCCGACATCGTCTTCAAACTGTTTTCAATTTATAATGTATCGGCTTCCCCCCACCCACCCACCAAGACGGCGTCTTCAAGTTTTGATCTAAAGCATACAATCAACGAAATTAATATTTAAATCTGGCCAAATCTAAATTTAGTGACTGATCCCAGGGGTGTGAACTAACGGGAAGATGTGAGGATCTTCCAGCTCTGCGTATCTTGTGTGATTCTCCCGGGTTAAGGAGGACAGGCAACCTGCCTCCTCCCCACCGGCCCCTTCCCCCACAGCCCAACCTCATGACCAGAAAGCCCAGCCAGGAAAAGGGATGTTAGTGCTTACATGGGGATGACAGTCATGAGCCAGGACAGCTGTGGCAAACAAAGAGCTCAGGTCCCCCTCTTGACAGCTGTCATCACTAAGGAGGCACAGCCTCCTCCCCAGGGAGTCCTCACCAGCCTCAGAATCCCCTCCTAGCCTGGCTGCCTGTCTCAGTCCACCTTCCAAAGCAGCAGAACGGATGCTCCATGTAGTCAGCACTTATGTCCACTTTGTTCAAAGCGTATCCCCATAACGTGACCTGGAACGGTATGAAGGCGTGGTTATGCACGGTCAACTCCTCTCAACACGTGGACTGTAGCCAGCCAGGCTCCTCTGTCCATGGAATTATTCAGCCAAGGAAATTTCCATTTCCTCCTCCTCCAGGGATCTTTCCAACCCAGGGATCGAACCCGCGTCTCCTACATTGGCAGGCAGATTCTTTATCACTGAGCCACCTGGGAAGCCCTTCGACCCGGTCAGCGCTCAGTAAACGCATGTGGAATAAATGACCAAATCAAGGTTAGTAAGATGAAGCCCTTTGCCAAGCCTGCTGCAAACAGTGGTGGCTTCTGTTTTAACATCATCATTACCTGGGACCTCCCTGGTGGTCCAGTGGTTAAGACTCTGCTTTCCAATGCAGGGGACCCCAGTTCAATCCCTGGTCAGGGAATTGAGATCCCACATGCTGTGGGGCAACTAACCCCATGTGATGCAACCAGAGAGAAAGCTCGAGAGCCACAACGAAGACCCAGTGAAGCCAAAGTAAATAAATTTTAAAAATAAAAGTTGCCTTAAGAAAATCATCATTACCTCCAATAAATTCTGTATTTCTTCATTTTGTGTTCTCCTACATGTACATTTGAATTTATTCATGAAACCTGATGTTTGCAAAAATCCTTAGTCACCAAGATGAATGGATGAACAAACTGTGGTACATCAACACAGGGGAATATTACGCCAACCTGTCCAGCCAGGAAAACGAGGTGCATATCACTAAGGGAAAGAAAATGACTGAAAAGTCTGCACAGTACACGACTCCAACTACATGACATTCTGGAAAAGGCAAAACTATGCAGACAGTAAAAAGATCAGTGTTTGCCAGAGGTTGTGCAGTGGAAGGAATGAACAGGAAGACAAAGGACTTTTAGGGCAGAGAAAATACTCTATGACTGTAACACTTGCATGTTGTCACACATGTGTCCAAACCACAGAACGTACACACCAAGAGCGAGCCCTCACGTGAACCACATGTGAACTCTGGGTGATAATGACATGTCGTGCAGGTTCGCTGACCATAGCAATATACAGTCTGGTAGGGGTGTTGATGGTGGGGATGTTGATGGCAGAGAATTTGATGGTGGGGAGGAGTTATACAGGAAATCTCTGTACTTTCTGCTCAGTTTTATGTGAACCTAAAATAGCTCAGTTCTTATTCTTGTTTTCTAGCCAAAATCGGAATGACAGTGAGAACACTTGCTCCATCTGACTAATTACCGAAGTCTCCTGGCATTTGGGGAAATCTACACCCCTGCCAGGATGCCCCGCAGCTTACCCCTTCCCCCTCCCTTTCTTTTCAAATTTTTTTTTTTTTCAAATGTTTTGGCCACATGCAGGATCTTAGTTCCCTGGCCAGGGATCAAACCCATGATCCTGTAGGCACAGAGGGAAGAGCACACGAAGACGCAGGGAGAGAAGGGCCGCCTGCAGGCCAAGGAGCGAGGCCTCAGAAGGAGCCAGCCCTGCCGATGCCTTGACCTCAGATTCTTCCCCAAAGGCAGAAAAGAGACTGCCGTTGTTTTAGCCACCGGGTCCATGGCGCTTTACTATAGCAGCCCAGCAAGCTCCTCTGATATCCCCCTCACCCCCCAAAAGTTCTCTTGTGCCCCTGTGTGCTCCCTCTCAGGCCCCTGCAACCCGCCCCCAACAACCACTGACCTGCTGTCTCCACTGTTGATTAGTCTGCATTTTCAAGATTTTGTATATAATGAAATCCTCTAACATATTCTCTTCTTCTGAAATCTAGCTTCTTTCACTCAGCAGCGTCATGTGGTTTTCTGTATCGGTAGTTTCTTCTCTTTATTGGCTGAGCACTGGTCCGGTGAGTTTATAGTTTTTTATTTTATTTAGGCTCCAGGAGTTGGTGATGGACAGGGAAGCCTGGCATGCTGCAGTCCATGGGGTTGGCAAAGAGTCGGACGCGACTGAGCGACTGAACTGAACTGAACTGAGTTATTTATTTGGCTGCTCTCGTCTTAGCTGAGGTTGTGGGATCTAGTTCCCTGGGCGCCCTGCACTGGGAGCACAGAGTCTTAGCCACTGGGCCTCCGGGGAAGTTCTGACATGCCGCCGCTTTTAAATTTGTGATAGCCAAAAAACGGGAAGGAATCCAAACGTCCATTAACAGATGAATGGACGTGTATTTGCTTTATCTCTCTCTCTGCTTGGACTGGACCCTCCATAACAGCAGGGACTTTGTTTACGGCTGTACCCTGAATATTCATTGGCAGGACTGATGCTGATGCTGAAGCTCCAGTCCTTTGGCCACCTGACAGGAAGAGCTGACTCATTGGAAAAGACCCTGATGCTGGGAAAGATTAAAGGCAGGAGGAGAAGGGGACGACAGAGGATGAGATGGTTGGATGGCATCACCCACTCAATGGGTGGTTTGAGCAAGCTCTGGGAGACAGTGATGGACAGGGAAGCCTGGGGTGCTGCAGTTCATGGGGTCGCAAAGAGTCGGTCAGACACGACTGAGTGACTGAATGACAACATACCCACAGCACCCAGGAACCCGTGCCGGCACAGAGTAGGCCCTCAATAAGTAGCAATTGCATTAGTTACTTAAAGGCTTGTTGCCATGGAGAGGACATGCCCTGACCCCACCCCTGCAGCCGGGCTGAGCCCTCTCCCTGGATCCCCACCAGCTCACCGGTCTGAGCCATCGCTGGCTGCCTTGCTCCATCTCTCGCCCATGTCCACATGCCCTAGATGGCAGGTTCATCTCATCTCCTGCCCGCCCACCACCACCGCCCCCACCCCCAGGAGCCTAGTCCTGGGGTATACCCAGGGCATATCCCCTGGGATGCTTTCCCATCAGCTCCTGCCCACGAGGATGCCCCCTGTGACACATTCTCTGCCTCTGTGGTCCAGTGAGCATCGGCTCTCTGTCTGCTCAGTGAGCATCAGCTGATGTTCTCCTTTATTCAACAAACATTCAGGGGGCACCTGAATGGGCTGGAGGCTGGGGCAGGTAGACACCGAGCTCACAGTCCAGTCTGGAAGCCAAGATTCATGACTAACATATAATCATCCTGTTAGATCTGCTGTCCTGTGCCAGGAAGGGTGATGGTCTTGAGGGGAGGGATGGTGATGGAGGAACTTAATCTCCTTTAGGGGGCTGTCTGTTGTGTGACAGTCAAGCCAACAAGGGCTGAGAGGAGAGAGGTATGGGTTCACGCATGAAGAGAAGGATGTGTGCAGGGTTGGGGACGGGGAAGAGGTTGGCCCAGTGCTGCCGCTAAAGAAGGGTCCATATGGTCAGAGGATGAGAGGGTTGGATGGCATCACCGACTCATTGGACATGAGTTTCAGCAAACTGGGAGACAGTGAAGGACAGGGAAGCCCGGAGTGCTGTAGTCCATGGGGTCGCAAAGAGTTGGACACCACGGAGCGACTGGACAATGACGATGGCGAATGAGCACAGGCAAGGGAGCCCCCAGGGAGGACAGGAGCTCGGGCAAGGCCGTGAGGGTCAGGGCAAAGGTGCGGATGCTGTTCTAAGCTGCCCCCTCCCTTAGCATCCACGCTGCGTTTCCCAGTGGCGCCCAAGGCCAAGGCCATGTCAGCTTCAAGCGCAGTCCCGCTCTGCATGTGGAGACTGGTTTCTTCTGCCTCCCCACCCACAGCGCTTCTAACACTAATGAGGTCCTCGTGAGGCAGACGATGGGCCCTTCTGGACTGATCACTGGCTGATGCAATTGATCATCTCATTCTTATGCTGGCTGAGTGGAGGGGGCCCTCTGTGGTGAGGGACACTGTGTCCTTCAGAGGACAGCGACATCTGAAGGAGTCCCCGCTGAAAGAGTAAGGTGCTCGTTCAGAGCTGGGCTGCGGATGAGGCTGGAACAGAGTTTATTTACAGGGCAAGTGGGCGTTCTTGCCACATGACTTGATTCCCTGGTGGGATAGGGAATCTGCTCAACTGTGGAATTTGTTCAAGTAGAATGGATTCACCTCTGCATTCCAAAGAGAAGGTAGGAAGCATCGACCAGTAAATGTTGATGAAACAAATGCGGGGGTATATGTGAGCCTCTTTTTCCTCTTTCCGGCCTCATTCTCTTCCCCTGGACCTTGGTGCCCCATCCCTGGAACCCCGTGCGGGCTTCTGGTTGCTGTTCTGTGAGAAATGCTGCAAGTTCGGGCTAGGAAAGGGCCAGATAGATAATGTTAAATGGTGGTCTTGTGACGAACCGAGAGAGTAAGGCTAGGCTGCCAACTCAGAATGAAAAAACAGGAGGCATAGCGCTGGGGCCAGTGAGGTCACAAAAATAAAGCCAGAAATGGGAGAATAGAGGCTTCGTAGAAAAGCTGGGGACGCCAGGACTAGATATGGGGGTGGGGAATGCCTGCAACGCAAGAAGGCAAATTTTCAGATTAAAAAAGAAAAAAGACAAAAAAAAGAAGTCTGCACTCAGTAGGACAAAGGTAAATTGAACTTTCAGCTAAAAATAGAAATAGGTTCAAGAAAGGTTTTCATAAAATATTTAGACCTCTGAGGGACCTCCAGAATAACCTAGTCTAGTGGTTTTGAACATTTTGGAGGGGGGCGGTTAATTTTAGCATCAGAACTCTTTTTCCAGAATAAAATATACAAAGATTGTAAGAGCCGCTCTGGCAGGAAGTAGGGAGGAGGGTTTGACACCACAGGACTCCCCACCCCCCTGTCCCAGGACTTTTGGGGCACCTCCCAGGGGCACAGAAGGAAATGGCAACCCACTCCAGTGTTCTTGCCTGGAGAATCCCAGGGACAGGGGAGCCTGGTAGGCTGCCTTCTCTGGGGTCGCACAGAGTCGGACACGACTGAAGCGACTTAGCAGCAGCAGCCTCACACTATAGGGAGAGAAGCAAGGTTGGGGGGGGTACAGTGAGCCCCGAGGAGCCACCTGTGGGCTTGTATCCTCAGATAACAGCAGTACAGATGTCACCGGGGGAGCTGACGGCCACATGCGCACACGATGCCCCAGGGCTCACAGACGCCCGCCCAGTGTCGACCTCTGACTCTCACTGCGTCTTGGAGTGGGGACCGCAACCTGGCTCCTGCGACTCGGCCGGGTCAGCTGGCCCCTCAGTCTTGCACGCAGCAGGAATAACTGCAGCACCGATCGGGGTGGGTTGTGGCAGAAAGGACGGAGCTAAGTGCGCAGTCCAGCCAGGAGCGGGGCACCTGCCGGGGTGGAGGTGGGGAGGGCGTAGACGCGGCTCCTCCTCCCTCCCTCCCCGGTCCTCGGAGGGCGGAGGTGAGGATTCTAGGAGAGAGTGCTTTAAAGCACCAGCGCCGAGGGTCACACAGACTCCAGCAGAGAGTACGCCCGCGACAACTGCCACTACGATTGTCACTAACAATTATTACCTGAACGAAGCCCCACAGCAGGCCCGTGGAGGAAGCGAGCTACTGTTGCTGCCATTGCACAGGTGTGGACACTAAGGCACAGAGGGATTCCGTGATTCTCCCAGAGACCGAAGCTGGGGAGCAGCAAGAGCCAAGCGGGCCCTGGGTCCCCGCCCGCCCCGCCGCCCCGCCGAGGGCCCCAGCGCCGCAGCCCAGGGTGTGGAGGAGGGCGACGGACGCGTCCCTGCGCAGTGAGAGGGCAGGTCCGCCCCTGCCCGGCCAGCCTGAGCCGGGCACGTGGCGCTTCCGCGGGGCTGTGTCGCCCTCTAGTGGCTCCGCGCGGGATTCCGCCCACAGCGCTGCGGTCCAGAGGGACGCTCGCCCTCGCCCTTCACATCCGAGAGCGGCGGCGACTCCCCCGGCGCTACGGGGGCGGGGCCACACAGTGACCACCAGCCCCCATCAGGACATCCGTGGGAGAAGCCGGCGAGACCTCGCAGGCGCTGGAGAGAGGGCGTGGGTCACGGGCACCGGGGAGCCCTTGTGCAGGCGCCTGGCCCAGGGGTGTGCGCGCGCGCGGGTGTGTACGGACCCTGTGGCGGTGGCGTAAATAGGCAAGAAGGAAAATAGAATTGCAGGGCATATGGTGTCTCTGTCCCTTAAAGGGAGTCTGGAGTGGCGGTGGAACTCGACCGTGTCTGCTTTGTGATTAGCGGCGTCACCACGGCGCATTTTGAAAGCCGAGAGACAGGCAGGGGCGTTAACTGCGGCGCCGCCTGGCGACAGCGTTGACAGCGCCTGCCGAAGCTCGGAGCACCTGCACACGCCCAGCATGTCCGTTCCTGTGTCAGCACCTGGACCCGGGAAACACACACCCTCTGTCCACAGACAGACAAGCGCCATGTCCCACCTGCTTTAGCGATCATAGCTCAGCCCTGGAAACAACCCAGATGTCCATCAGCAGTAAAACGGATGCGTTACGTTGTGGCAGTCCTAAATGGTTCCTGTGATGGAATATTAGGCAGCAATGAAAAGGGACTAAATGTGCGGCGTAAGTGAATCTCATAAGCATAATGTTGAGCAACGGAAAGACCCAGACTTCCCCTTTACATGAAATTCAAAACCAGGCTAAGTGAATCTATT
>SJXQ01006331.1:177115-198769 GCA_006408695.1 Aepyceros melampus | reverse complement strand
TGGACTGTTCTGAAGGCTGAGCGCCGAAGAATTGATGCTTTTGAACTGTGGTGTTGGAGAAGACTCTTGAGAGTCCCTTGGACTGCAAGGAGATCCAACCAGTCCATTCTGAAGGAGATCAACCCTGGGATTTCTTTGGAAGGAATGATGCTAAAACTGAAGCTCCAGTTCTTTGGGCACCTTATGTGAAGAGTTGACTCATTGGAAAAGACCCTGATGCTGGGAGGGATTGGGGGCAGGAGGAGAAAGGGACGACCGAGGATGAGATGGCTGGATGGCATCACAGACTCAATGGACGTGAGTCTGAGTGAACTCCGGGAGTTGGTGATGGACAGGGAGGCCTGGCGTACTGTGATTCATGGGGTCGCAAAGAGTCGAACACGACTGCGCGACTGAACTGAACTAACTTGACCAAGCCCTCCCAATCAATAAGTAACAGCACAGGGAGTCACCAGTGAACTCTCTCTGGCCCAGGACCGACTTTGTCAAGCCAAAATGATGTTCCCTTTGGCACTGACCTTCGGGTTGTCTTATTCAAACTTTCTGGGCCTGGACAACTGTGACAACTAATTTTTCCCCTCTAGCAAATGAGAGGCTACATGGTTTGCTTTTCAGAGCAGCGAAAGTGAAGGTAGACAAATTTCAAGAAGACTTCTCGGTTGAAGACTAAAGGAAATGTCATATCAAAGCTAGGAATGGTTGATCTTTTTAAAATCTAGAGCATTGTCTTTTCATAAAAAAAAAAAAAAAGCCCAAATGATGAGTTGATGCATTTGCCTTGTAGGAATTTGTAAATAAGGAAGATGTGCCTTTGTTTTTCATTCTGACATCCTGGATTGTATGTAATGTAGAAATAAAGTTTATCTGGAATTTTTATTGGCTAGGCCCTTTCTTAAAGTGTGGCTTAATGAGGAGAGAGAGGGATTGTGCAGTCAGAGGATGAACCCATCAAGGGAAAGTGTAAATTGATACAATCTTTCTAGAGGACAATATGGCAACCTGTATCAACATTTCACATACGGATATTTCCTGACCCAGAAATGTCACTTCTAGCAAAGATAAATACACAAGGATGCTCATAATAACATGGCTTGTAATGGTAAATTTAGAAACAATGTAAGCTCTAACAGCATGGAATTGGCCCAATAAAGCAGGGGTCCCCAACCTCTGGGCCACGGATTGGTATCTCCTGTCAGATCAGTGGCAGCATTAAGTTGGAAATGAGTGAAGAGAAAGTGATAGTTGCTCAGTCGTGTCTGACTCTGCTGACCCATGGACTATAGCCCTCCAGGCTCCTCTGTCCATGGAATTCTCCAGGCAAGAATACCGGAGTGGGTAGCCATTTCCTTCTCCAGGGGATCTTTCTGACCCAGGGATCGAACCCAGGTCGCCTGCATTCCGGGCAGATTCTTCACCATCTGAGCCACCAGGGAAACCCTTTAGAAATAAAGGACACAATAAACATAAAGCGCTTGAATCATCCTGAAACCATCCCCCTGGCAGTCCATGGAAAAATTGTCTTCCATGAAATTGGTTCCTGGTGCCAAAAAGGTTGGGGACCACTGCAATAAAACATGGCACATCCAGTCAGTGAAATACAGAGGCGCAAAAACTGATCAGTGGCTGCTCCTGGGGAAGGGGGCACCTACTTTTCATTGTCAAATACATTGGTTCCTTTTTAATATTTTATTTAGAAATAACTAGATTCACCTGTAATTATAAGAAATTACACAGAAAGAGCCCAAGTACCCTTTACCAAATGGCTAACGTCTTGCACAGTAGGTCAACTCTAGTGCAGTCCGTCAACCACGACGCTGACATCCACGCAGACAAGAGGCACAGCGTTCTCATCCCGCAACGACCCGACCTGCTTTCCTTTCACAGGTACTCCCACTTCCCTCCCGTCCCCTCTTTAACTGCTGGCAACCACTCATCTGTTCTTCACTCTTACAAGAGCTGTATTCCACAAACTTCATATACAGGGAATCATACAGTATAGAGCTCTGGGGGACTGGCTCTTTAAAATTCAGTGGCGTTCTCTGGAGGTCCGTCCAGCTGTTGTGTGTATCGACTTCATTCCTTTTTATTGCTGAGTCCTTTCCATGGCACACAGGTCTTTGTGTCAACACTCGTTTTCATTTTTCTGGGGTATGTGCCCAGGGGTATAACTGACCAGTGCTATGCTGGTTGCACGTTTAGTTCTGTAAGAACCTGCCCAGCTGTTTTCTAGAGGGCTGTACCATGCTCCATCCCCACCGGCAATGTGTAAGTGAGCCGGTTTCTCCGCATGCTCACCAGAATTGGGGGCTCTCCATTTTTTTTCATTTTTGCCATTCTGACAGGCATGTAGTGATACTGAATTGTAGTTTTAATTTGCATTCCCCTAATGGCTAATGATGTTGAACATCTTTTCATTTGCTTTCTTGTCATTAGTATAGCCTCTTTTCATGTCTTTTGCCCATTTTTCTAACTGGATTGTTCATTTTTTTAAAGTGGATTTTAGAGTGTTACGTATTCTACATACTAGTCCTTCATCAGATGTATGGTTTGCAAATGTTTTCTCTCAGTTTATGGCTTGTATTTTCATTCCCTTGAAATGGCCTTACAGGCATGTAGTGATACTGAATTGTAGTTTTAATTTGCATTCCCCTAATGGCTAATGATGTTGAACATCTTTTCATTTGCTTTCTTGTCATTAGTATAGCCTCTTTTCATGTCTTTTGCCCATTTTTCTAACTGGATTGTTCATTTTTTTAAAGTGGATTTTAGAGTGTTACGTATTTTACATACTAGTCCTTCATCAGATGTATGGTTTGCAAATGTTTTCTCTCAGTTTATGGCTTGTATTTTCATTCCCTTGAAATGGCCTTTAGATCCAAATGGTTTTCCCTTTATTTCCTCTAAAAGTTCTATAGTTCCACATTTTTTGTTTAAGTCTTTGTTCCATTTTGAGCTAATATTGTACCAGGTACGAGATTTAAGTTGATGTTCATATTTTTGTATACGAATGGTCGCTTGCTCCAGGACCATTTGTTTAAAAGGCTATATTTCTTCCACTGAATTCTTTTTTGCACCTTTGTCAAAACTCGGGCGGGCATACTTGTGGGACCTATGTCTGGGTTCTCAATTCATGCGCATTTATTATCTATCACATTTCATTTTAAAATTGCACTGATGATATATCCTTATTAACATAGGAAAATGAATGATAAAATCTTACAAAAGGGCTATTTAGTATATTCTGATTTTTTGTAAAGCTTTCTTAAAAAGAATGTTTTTATGCCTGTATATGGAGTCAGCTCTTAGCAAAGAGCTTGAAATAATGTTTTCCAATCTGGGTTCCTGGGATTATTCTGAAGGATTTTAAGGAAGCTGAATTCAGTGTCTTTACCTTGCTTATGAACTGTGATGCTCTGTGAATACAATGTAGCTCTTCCTGGGGAGGGTTTGTTTTTTTTTAATCTATAATTTTTTAAGTCTTTATTGAATTTGCTGCAATATTGTTTCCGTTCTATGTTATGGTTTTTCAGCCGAGAGGCATGTGGGATCTCAGCTCCCAGCAGGGATCAAACCCACACCCCTTGATTGGAAGGTGAAGTCTTAACCACTGGGCCACCAGAGAAGTCCCTTTCCTAGGTATTTTTGACTATGGAATCCCTTTTATTCCCTCAGGAGCATTTCTCAGGGCTATTGTTTAAAGGAACACACTTTGGGAAACAGGTCTGAAAGGTTCCCTGCCAAATATTAATAGTGATGGTCACAGGATTGCGGAGTTTAGATGATTTTCTCCGTTTTTCATTCTCCTAAATTCTGTTAGCTGAAAAATATTACAACAAACACATGTTCATTCTATAAACCAGGAAAGTAATAAAGATGTTTGGGGGTCCTGGGGGAGCAACCAGGTGCCAGAGGACTGAACAGGGAGGCAGATAAGAGCTGGTTGGCAGAAGCAGGAAAGCCTGGCTGGCAAGGGTCCCTGGAAGGATGGGAGAAGCAGGAAACACAGACCACACTGCCAGTTCACCTACAGAAGGGAAAGAGGGCAAGATGGGGGCCAGGATCTGCACAGACGGCGGCAGGCCGTGTGGTGATGGGGAACACTGTCGTCATCCGTGGACAATCCCAGCGTGCCTGTGGGAAGACCTTGCAGGGGGCCGCAGGAAAGAGCTGGTCCTGACGCCACTCACGGGAGTCATGAGCATGAAGTTAGGTGTGATGCTTGGGACTATTATATCTCTAAGACTTCCTAACAGAGTATTTTGATTAAGTCAGCTTAAAATTAGACTCCTGCTAATTATATCCACAGGCCACTCTTGTTTCAATTTCTCATTTATTTATATTTATGTTCTGGCTTGTGCTGGGAGGAAAACCTAATTAAAACTGGCTTACAAGTTTCATAAAATAAGACAAGATAGTGTAGAGTGAAAAGCAGATGGAAGCAGAGAGGAGAACAAGGATGGGTGCCAAGAGGAGCCAGAAGGAGGTTTATTCTTGGTCCAGTCCTCATTGTCCAGGTGAACAGATGTCTCCATGGAACTCCTTACGGTGCAGGCAAGGGGAGGCCCACCCTGAGCTGGGGTGCCAGGTCCCACCGTGGGCCCAGGCCCTGTCTGAGTCATGCTTGTCATACATGTTTGTTGAGTGAAGACCCATTTGACACCAAAAAGTCAAAACTGCCTCAGGTTTCCACTGGTGACTCTCAAGCTGTGGGATCACTGTTGGAACAGAGCTGAGATTTCCCAGGACTGAGATCTGTGTGGCTCAGAGATCAGGGTTCTCTTGGGAGAAGACCTTGACAAGGAACAAGGCAGCTCTCAGAAGCTGACTTTCCCTCACAGCCGTTATGAAAAGAAAAAAACAACAAAACAGAAAATAACAAGCGTTGGTGAAGATGTGAAAGGATTGGAGCCCCTGTGCACCGATAATGAGAACGTCAAATGGCCCAGCCCTATGGAAGACAATAGGATTGGAGCCCCTGTGCACAGATGGTGAGAATGTCAAATGGTCCGGCCCTATGGAAGACAGTACAGTGCTTCCTCAAAACATTGAAACTAGAATTACGATATGACCCGGCAACTCTCCTTCTGGGTTATACCCCAAAGAGTTGAAAGCAGAGAGACTGAGACATATTTGTGTCCTTGTGTTCATAGAAGCATTATGCACAATAGCCAAAAGGTGGCAGCAACCCAAGAGTCCATCAAGGGATGAATGGAGAAACAAAAAACGAAGGAACAAAAATATATAATCATCATAATAAATATATAATTATTATATAATTAAATACATTAGACATAACATAGCAAATACATTAAATATCATTTTAAATATAATGCTATTGTGTGATATATTAATGAATAATTGTAAATATAATACATAATAATGAATATAGTTAATATTAAGAAGAAGTGAAGTCACTCAGTCGTGTCTGACTCTTTGCAACCCCATGGACTATAGCCTACCAGGCTCCTCCATCCATGGAATTTTCCAGGCAAGAATACTGAGTGGGTTGCCATTTCCTTCTCCAGGGGATCTTCCCTACCCAAGGATCGAACCCAGGTCTCCCACATTGTGGGCAGATGCTTTACTCTCTAAGCCACCAGAGAAGCCCAAATTAATATTAAGTGTAACATCTATTTATTATATAATTATATATTAATGCCAGGCTCCTCTGTCCATGGAATTCTCTAGTCAAAAATACTGGAGTAGGTAGCCATTCACTTCTCCAGAGCATCTTCCTGACCCAGGGCTTCGAACCTGGGTCTCCTGCATTGCAGGCAGACTATCATCTGAGCCACCAGGGAAGCCCATTATGTATAATATATAAGTATTAAATTATATATAACATTGCAATGATATTCTATAAATTATTGTATTTGTTAATTATATTTATTATCATACAACTATATATTAATTATATTACATTTATTTATTGCATATTATTTTCTGCCGATATATTTATTATTATATAATTTAATATACGATCATACATTTAATTATATAATAAATAACTATGTTATTATTATTCAACCTTAAAAAGGAAATTCGTGAGACGTTACACATGCCACAAAATGGACGAACTAACCTTGAGGACATCATGCTAAGTGAAGGAAGCCAGACACAAAAGGACAAATATTACATGATTCTACTTAGATACATGGAGGAGTCAGGTTCATGGAGACGGGAAGGAGAATGGTGTTTGCCAGGGGCTGGGGGCAGGGTGACAGGCAGAATGGAGAGTTAGTTTTAATGGGGACAGAGTTTCAGTTTGGCGAGATGGAAGGTCCTGGAAATGAGCAGTGGGGCTGGGTGCACAGCAAGGTGAATGCACTTCATGGCCCTGAACTGTGCACTTGAAGATGGTTAAGGTGGCAAATGCCGTGTTCTGTATATTTTACCACACACAAAAAAAAAAAGTTAAAAGAAGGTGATTTCCAAAAGGAAGCTGGGAAGTGTGGGTCTACCAGACGTCATGTTGGGGGTCGGGGTGGGAGTGGAGTTGGGGGTGTGAATTGTCAGAACAACGGGGGATTCCCAAGAAGACAATTCTCTGTTTTTACAACAGAGAGCTAGGACTGTTTTTCTAATGTGTGTGTGTATCTGGTTGCCCTGGGTCTTCACTGTCGCCTGGGTTTTTCTAATGTGTGTATGTATCTGGTTGCCCTGGGTCTTCACTGTTGCCTGGGTTTTTCTAATGTGTGTGTGTATCTGGTTGCCCTGGGTCTTCACTGTTGCCTGGGTTTTTCTCTAGTTGTGGTGAGCGGTGCCACTCTTCACTGCGGTGCGAAGGCTTCTCATTGTGTTGTCTTTCCTCGTTGCAGAGCACGGGCCCTAAGGCGCTCTGGCTTCGGTAGTTGCAGCTCGCAAGCTCTAGAGCTCAGACTCTGTAGCTGTGGCCCACAGGCTTAGTTGCTCCACGGCGTGTGCAATCTTCCTGAACCAGAGATCGAACCCACGTCCCCTGCATTGGCAGGCAGATTCTTCTCCACTGCGCCACCAGGGAAGCCCCCAAGAAGACAATTTTGTTAGCATGCTCCCTGCTTTCTTGGTTGGCTGGAGAGACTCAAGATCTCCCTGGCCAAAATACCTCCTGCCCCAGAGAGGCTACCTAAGGTCTCGGTGTCTGTTGATTTAGTCAGCAAATATTCATGGGCTCGTGCCAGGCCTCGTGCACAGTGTAAACACACATGGCACAAACCCTGTTCTTGTGTATCTTGCACTCTTTTAGGGTGGCACCCCACTCCAGTACTCTTGCCTGGAAAATCCCATGGACAGAGGAGCCTGGTGGGCTGCAGTCCATGGGGTCGCTAAGGGTCGGACACAACTGAACGAATTCACTTTCACTTTTCACTTTCACGCTTTGGAGAAGGAAATGGCAACCCACTCCAGTGTTCTTGCCTGGAGAATCCCAGGGACAGGGGAGCCTGGTGGGCTCCTGTCTATGGGGTCGCACAGAGTCGGACACAACTGAAGTGACTTAGCAGCAGCAGCAGCAGCCCCCAAAGCAAACAAGAAAGTATAAAACTGAGATATGACTGGAAAGGACCACGCATATGATTCCGTTATATCACATTCTAGAAAATGGAGAAGAATCTCGAGTGACGGGAAGCAGGTCAGTGATTGCCTGGGGCCGGTGGTGGAGGAGGCGGTCAATGCCGAGGGCGTGAGGAAAGCTCTGGGAGTGTTGGCGATGTTCTGTATCTTGATTATTGATGGTGATTTCACAGGTGTGTACATCTGTCAAAACTCATACACTTTAAATGTATGCTGTTTACTGTGCGTACACCCTATCTTGCCTGGTAAAATATTGTTTTAGTTGAGTGATAAGCTCCAAAGTAGTGGATTTCTCAAAGGTCACATTTCAAGTGAGACTGGAAGGAAGAGATGGAGCCATCTCAACAAGGATGGAGGGAGGGGTGGGGGGCAGAGTCCTCGGTGAAGGGGACAGAAGTGGCTGAGGTCCAGAGACAGCGGGAGAGCCCAGCACACTCGGAAATCTCAAGTGGTTGAGGGTTGCCACGGGTCCCGGGTGTGCCTGGTGGACCTGGTGAAGGAGAGTTGAGGCTGAAGAGAGTGGGCATTGGTACTTTCTGCTAAGGGTGATGGGCTGAGGCTTTTTAATGGGGAGGTTGACACCACCAGCTTTAGCAGGAAGATTTTTCTGGCCTCAGTGTAGAGAATAATTGTGAGAAGGACAAGAATGAAGGGGGCGCATTTAGGGCGCTGTTGGAATAACACTGATGTGAGATGGAGGCCCAGGTGAGGAGCAAGGAGAGTAGCGAGGTGGGATGACAGGGGAAAGGAGAGCCTCTGGGCATTTGTAATTGTGGCGTGGGGGGCTGAAAGAAGGCAGAGGTGAGATGGATGCCCAGGCTTCTGAATCTGGCACCATGGACCAAGATGGCACTTTCTGAATAGGAAACTCCTGGAGGAGAAGCAGGTTCATGGGCTAAAAGGCTGGGTCCAGGTTTGGACATTTTGTCTGAGCTGCCTACAAGACAGCCTCGGGCAGATGTTCAGCAGGCCATGGGGGGCTCAGGAGGAAATCTGAGCTGGAAGTGGAGTCCATCAGGGTTGGAAGCAGGGGCTGTGGCAGATGGACCTCCCCAAGATGATCAGGACATCATCTTCTGTCCCACGTGGTCATTTTTAGTGACCATGCCAACCCCCACCAGGAGGTGCAGTCGGTTCCTCCACCCACTTGAATCTGGGCAGATCCTGGGACAGCTTTGACCAATGAGACATAGGGATGGAAGATAACCAGTAGAATGGCAGATGGGAGACTTGACCAATAGAACACGGGGATGGAAGGCTTGACCAATAGACCACAAGGATAGAAGGCTTGACCAATAGAACACAGGGGTGGAAGGCTTGACCAATAGAATCACAGGGGTGGAAGCCATGCCCAGTCAGGTCCCCGAGTGGCCTTTAATTGTCCTAGGAGCTTCTGCTTGCAGTCTCTCTGGGGTCAGCCACCATGTTCCAAGTGCATCTTCCCCAAGCCCCCTGTTCTGCGAGAAACCCAAGCCTTGTGGAGACAGAGAGAGAGGCCCAGCAGGTTCCTGGAGAAGCCCCTTGGAAAGTGAATCCTCCAAATCCAGCCCCTGGCGGATGCCATCAAAATCAGATGCTGGCCACCCAGGTGAACTCTTACTGGTACCCAGGAGCTACACTGGTTTAGGCCACGAAATGCAGAGACAGTTTGTTATCCAGCAGGATAAATACTCAACCAAGACAACAGCAAATGGGTCCACCGAGCAGATCCTGTGACAGGCAGATGGGTAGAGGAACCGAGGATCCAGACCCAGCTCTCAGAATAATCCCAGAGCCGGGAGGAGAGCGTGCTGAGGGATCAGTGGTCTACAGTACCGCTGCTTCTCCTGTCTTCTTCCACACTCTTCCTTCTAGATAGAGCTGGGATTGCATAAACTGCTAGCACCTCTGTGCCCCTGCGTGCACTCCCCCCCCACCCCACACCTGGAGAGGAGTTGCTCAGTCTGGTTGGTGAGTTTTTTGTTTATTCATCCATTTGCTTATTTAGGCTGCCCTGGGTCTTCGTTGCCGCCTACGGGCTTTCTCTAGTTCCAGCCATCCGGGCTCCTCTCTAGTTGTGATGCCCCGCTTCTAACTGTGGTGTCATCTGTTGGTGCAAAGCACAGGCTCTAGGGTGCTCAGGTTCAGTAGTTGTGAGGCTCAGTTGCCCTGAGGCACGTGGGGTCCTCCTGGACCAGAGATGGAACCAGTGTCCCCTGTATTGCAAGGCAGACTCAACCGTTGGCCCACCAGGAAAGCCCCCTGGTTGGTGAGTTTAGAAGGAGAAAACGGACCCATGAGACTCAGCCCCTTCCTCTGTCCTCCCCCAGAGCAGGAAACACAGTCTGCCCTGTCTCCCCCATACCCAGTTTTATAAGGTCGCCCTGCAGTTCCCTGTTCATCTCCCCTCTGTCTTGTGAACCGTCTGCCTTGCTCTCCACAGACTCTCAGCATTGTCACCTCACCTCAGGGGGTCCCTGAGGCTCTGCCTGGGTCCCTCTCCCTGCTCTATGGCTTGGAAACTCTCCGGGCATTAAGCTGGGACAGTCATAAGGCTACCTTGCTTGTTTCCATACTTCAGGGATGACTGTCCTTCCTTCCTTTCTTCATCACGCAACCTTGGTCAGTTTATGAGATAGATACTCATGACCCCAATTTGTTATTCCCATTTTACAAATGTGCCAATATGAGGCAGGCACGAGCATTACCCTCATGTCACAGATGAGTAAACTGGGGCTTAAAGAGGTTAAGTCACTTGTACAGGGTTGCTTAGCAAGGAGCAGGACCAGAACTGGGACCTGGTTCTTTCTTTCTTCAAGGATCGTAAATATTGCATTCTACTGCCTCTCCAAGTGCATTCCATAACCAAGTAAACTGCTCCATGTTATTCTCCACTGCCCAGGTTCTTGTGTATCTGTGTCCATATCTAAAACAATAAGGAATGAGAACCTGCCCTGCAGAAACAAGGACATGAATGTGCAAGATATGGGCGTCCCAGGTGGCACCAGTGGGAAAGAACTCGCCCGCCGGTGCAGGAGATGTAAGAGATCTGAGTTCGAGCCCTAGGTTGGGAGGAGGCTGGCAACCCGCTCCAGTATCTTGCCTGGAGAATCCCCACGGACAGGAGTCTGGCAGGCCATAGTCCAGAGCGTCACAAAGAGTCGGACACGACTTAGCAACTAAACAGCAACAGAATTGGACTAGGGGCCACCGTAACGGCCTCATTTTGATGTCATCAAGGCCCTGTGTCTCCAAATACAGTCAAATTAATATAGTCAATTAATTACAGCCAAAAATACAAATTTGGAGGTCCTGAGGGCTAAGGCTTCAACATGTGAATTTGAGGGGAGACACAGCTTAGTCCATAACGAGGTGCCAGGGGTGGCAGAAGAAGGGGGAGCTGTGGAAAGAAGGTGACGGGGGGAGGGAGGAACAGCTACCCCCCAGCCCCAGGTGCAGACTGTGTCCTCCAGTCCCCAGTGTCCAGCTGTGAGCTCGGGGGCATCTGCCCACCCCTCCCTACCCCACATGTCACAACCAGAGCCCATTCTGCTGTGGGCGTCCCGGGGCCTGGGCAGGGTCTGTCCCCCCAGGCAGGGCTGCATCCTCAAGCCCAGCGGCCTGCCCCTCTCTCGTCACCAGGCCTGGCTGCTGTGGGCCCCTGAGCCATCCCTGTGGGGCTCTCAGCCCCTCCCCATTCAGGGCGACATCGCAGGATCACTGACTGGAGCATGAGGAAGCTCAGACCCCGTGAGCCGAGCCGGGCCCCTCTCCCTGCCGTGTTGTGTGTGAGGTCACCAGAGCTCCGGGACACCCCTGGCCTGGTTCAGGACAGAAGAGGGCTCATCCTCAAACCCCTCCCACCTTCATGGATGCAGGGCCAGTCCTGCCCTGCCCCGGGCCTCAGTTTCCCCATCTGCTCAGGGACACATTGGACTCAATGATGTACCTCTTCCACTCCAGGGCTGCAGTCCACAGGGCCACAAAGAGTCAGATGTGACCGAAGCGACAGCACGCTCACACACAAGATACTCTGACCTTGGTATTGCAGCTTTGTTTATGATTTTAAACTATTGGAAACATAAGTGTTCATCAGGAAGAGATGCTTAAATACATTCTTATACATTCTGCAGTGGAATGCTACACAGCTTTTACAAAGTAAAAGCAGGTGTGCTCAGTCGTGTTGGACTCTCTGGGACCTTTTGGACTGTAGCCCACGAGGCTCCTCTGTCCGTGGGATTTCCCAGGCAAGAATACTGGAGTGGATTGCCATTCCCTCTGCTGGGGGATCTTCCCGACCCAGGGATAGAGCCCCCATCTCTGTGTGTTCTGCATTCGCAAGCAGTTTCTTTACCACTGAGCCACCTGTGAAGCCCGTATGTATGTATTAGACATACATATATGTGTAAATGATAGTACATTGCTTTAAAATATCTATCTGTCTGTCTATCTATATCTTCAGTCCCATGCAGGTCCATGAGAAGGAGCAATGCTCTGCTCCAGGCAACCATTCAAGGACAGCCTTCTTCCATCTTCCACCTTCACCACAGCAGAAAGAGAAGAGAGAGAGAGCAGAGAATCAGGTGTGGGAGGTTTTTATGGGCTGGGCATGGAAATGACAATCATTACTTTAACTACATGTCATTATCCGACCTTCAACATATATGGCCACTCCTCACAGCAAGAGGAGGCTGGCCATGTGGCAGCAGTGGTCTTGGTGAGCATCTAGCCAGCTTTGGTCATGCCAAATGACCTGTACCGTTTAAACCAATTCATTAAAAATAAAACCTTAAGTGTGTGCATGGGTATATTCAGTTCAGTTCAGTTCAGTCGCTCAGTTATGTCCGATCCTTTGAGACCCCATGGATGGCAGCACGCCAGGCCTCCCTCGGTGATGCCATACAACCATCTCATCCTCTGTCATCCCCTTCTCCTCTTGCCCTCAGTCTTTCCCAGCATCAGGGTCTTTTCCAATGAGTCAGTTCTTTGCATCAGGTGGCCAAAGTATTGGAGTTTCAGCTTCAGCATCAGTCCTTCCAATGAATATTCATGACTTATTTCCTTTAGGGTGGACTGGTTGGACCTCCTTGCAGTCCAAGGGACTCTCAAGTGTCTTCTCCAACCCACAGTTCAAAAGCATCAATTCTTAGACGCTCAGCTTTCTTTATAGTCCACTCTCACATCCATACATGGCTACTGGAAAAACTGTAGCTTTGACTAGATGGACCTTTGTTGGCAAAGTAATCTCTCTGCTTTTTAATATGCTGTTTAGGTTGGTCATAACTTTTCTTCCAAGGAGCAAGCGTCTTTTAATTTCATGGCTGCAGTGATTTTGGAGCCCCCCAAAATAGTCTGTCACTGTTTCCATTGTTTGCCCATCTATTTACCATAAAGTGATAGGACCAGGTCATGGGAGTTCCAGGTGATGGAACGGATATATTGGGTTGGCCAAAAAGTTCATTCAGGATTTTCCATAAGATGGAATGGTATGGAAAATGCTGAACGAACTTTTTGGCCAACTCAGTATTTTTACTATAGAGAAATCTGGAAAGATATATGAGTGGAAGGGAGACCGTGACTTCTGGATGTCTGTTATTTTGCGCAGTGATGGCACATGTTTTCTTAAAGATTTGCAGAATGACAGGACAGTGCTTTTCTAAAAATGGCTTTGAGCCAACGGGTTTAGAATTCTAAGTGTTCACTAGGGGGCAGGAGAGGTGTGCGTTTCTGTGCTTCTGCTATTTGCTGATCACGGTTTGCTGCACCTCTTGCATAACTTCCTCCTTCAGCAGGCCTTCTGTCAGATTCACTGAGCTGCTTGAGGAGAAGACAGCACCCAGGCCTCTCACGCTGGCGGGCTTCAGCTGCGGGCTCGGCCATCCCATTTTAATCAGTTGTCAAGGCTGTAGTCACCTTATGTGTCAGGACTGAAAAATGTGTCTGTTTCATACCCAGCTTTTTTTTTTTTTTGGCTGTGCTGGGTCTTAATTGCAGCATTCAGGCTCTAGTTCCCTGATCAGGGATCAAACCCAGGCCTCCTGCATCAGGAGCACAAAGTCTTAAGCACTGAACCACCAGGGGAATCCCGTGTTTCATATCAGCTTTTGAGTACCCAGAACAAGAAGTCTGGTAACTTTCCTGAAAGGAAAGTTACTCAGTCGTGTCCAACTCTTTGTGACCCATGGACTATAGTCCGTGGAATTCTCCAGGCCAGAATACTGGAGTGGGTAGCCTTTCCCTTCTCCAGGGGATCTTCCCAACCCAGGGATTGAACCCAGGTCTCCTGCACTGCAGGTGGATTCTTTACCAGCTGAGCCACAAGGGAAGCCCAAGAATACTGAGTGGGTAGCCATTCCCTTCTCCAGGGCATCTTCAGCCCAGGAACCGAACCAAGGTCTCCTGCATTGCAGGCAGATTCTTCACCAACTGAGATATCAGGGAAGCCCCAACCTGGCTGAGAAACAGCCAAAGTACTGTGAAGCCAGTGTGCTGCCTGCTCTGCTGGGGTCCGTCTGGGAGATGCCGCCTTTTTTTTTTATATGGCTGCGCTGGGTCTTCGTTACTTTTGCACGGGCTGTCTCTAGTTGAGGCAAACAGGGGCTGTTCATTGCAGTGCGCAGATTTCTCACTGTGGTGGCTTCTCTTGTTGTGGAGCACAGGCTCTACACAGGCCTAGTTGCTACTCGGCATGCAGAATCTTCCTAGACCAGGGATCGAACACATGTCTCCTGCATTGGCAGGCGGATTCTTATCCCCTGGACCACCAGGGAAGTCTCTGGGCAGTGCCACATTTAGATAGGGCAGAGTTGACCCAGACATCTGTCCCCATCTTTTGGAGGATGTCTGCTGGCATTTCCCCGGTTTCCTGAGCCCTGCAACCAGATGGGGAATGAAGCCACCTGGGGCGAAGGGGGTTGTGGGGGACTCACGCTCACCGTCATGAATGATGAGCAAAATCTCAGTGAAAACGGATCCCCCGTGCCCTTCCATGTCACGAAAGCATTCGTCTCCTCTATTTGGACTGCCCTGATGCTCTGAGTTGAGATAAATACCCTCACAGCCAGACAGCATGGTGGGCTCACACACCCTTTAGATAGGGCAGAGTTGACCCAGACATCTGTCCCCATCTTTTGGAGGATGTCTGCTGGCATTTCCCCGGTTTCCTGAGCCCTGCAACCAGATGGGGAATGAAGCCACCTGGGGCGAAGGGGGTTGTGGGGGACTCACGCTCACCGTCATGAATGATGAGCAAAATCTCAGTGAAAACGGATCCCCCGTGCCCTTCCATGTCATGAAAGCATTCGTCTCCTCTATTTGGACTGCCCTGATGCTCTGAGTTGAGATAAATACCCTCACAGCCAGACAGCATGGTGGGCTCACACACCCCGGCCCCCGCCCCCCGCTGGAACGTCTACCGCAGCCAGTCTCAGAGAGGAGGTTTGGAGGGACTGAGAGTTCCACCCCCAACTCCCTTGGAGCTCCCGGAGACCTGGACCCAGGACTTGTTCGTGTTTGTTTTTCTCATGAGGCCAGTACACCAAGGACATGCCGTCTCTGTGAATAGAATGGAACTGAGCTGAATTGAACTGAACACAGTCAGAGCATCATGGAATGTACTGTGAGACACTGGAGAAGTCTGGGTTAGGGAAGTTCACGTGTTACCGAGTCCACGCTCATACTGCTTGCCACATGACAGGCCAATAAACTGAGACACAAGTTGTTGGGGCAAGGAATAGCAATTTTATTTGGAAAGCCAGCAAACCGAGAAGATGATGGATGTGTGCCCCAAAGAACCATCTTGCCTGAGTTAGAATTCAGGCTTCTTTTATACTAGAAGGGGAGGGAGTAAAAAACATTGCCTGGTTCCTGCCAGTCAGCCTCCCAAGGGGATGCGTTCATTTCTTCCTTTCTGTAGTCATTTACCAACTGGATCTGGTCAGGAGGTTTCCTGTGAACTGAAAAAAAAAAAGGGAGGGGGGTATTTTAGCTCAAGCTCATTACCTGGGAGGCAGAGTTCCCAGAGATGAGCCATTATGTGTAATTTAAGCTTATAGGCAATATCCCTTTAGTGATTAACTTGTAATAGAATACAAAGGCTCTTTCCTATTATAGTAGCAGAGGTTAAGACATGAGCGTGGAGCAGGCTGCCTGGGTACTAGAAATGTGTCTTTGTGTAACCCATTCAGCCAAGGGGGTTAACTTTCACTGTAGAAGATGGGTGTGCCTACCTTTACCCAACCAGCAAGGTTGGACCCCAGCTGATGTTTGGAAGGTGTAAACCCGCCCACCTGGCCAATTGGACCAGAGGCCGGCCTCTGACTGGAGCTGGGCCAATCAGATCATCTGTCTTGGAACTCAGGTTTGGGAATAAGCATGCTTCAGGGGTCCCACCTGCCTGCTGAGGTGGGAGAGGAGGAGACCTGGTGGTGGGTGGATAAGGGGCCACGTGTGCAGGTCAGGTGCCAGGGAGGCATTGCACTTCCTGCCCTTCAGTTCTATCCGTGAGACACGCCCCACCCCATGCGTTCTAATAAATTCTTTTTGCCAAGCCGTTACGAAACTGGTATCTATTGGACTGCAAACCTGTCAATCCTAAAGGAAGCCAGCCCTGAACATTCATTGAAAGGACTGTTGCTGAAGCTAAAGCGCCAATACTTTGGCCACTTGATGGGAAGAGCCGACTGACTGAAAAAGACCCTGATGCTGGGAAAGATTGAGGGCAGAAGGAGAAGGGGAGGACAGAGGATGAGATAGATGGTTAGATTACATCACCAACTCAATGGACATGAATCTGAGCAAACTCTGGACGATAGTGGAAGACAGAGACAACTGGGGTGTTGCAGTCCATGGGGTCACAGTCAAATAGGACTTAGCGCCTGAACAACAGCAACACAACACGTGATCAAGTAAATACTTCCTGATCTAGACTCCATCCTCCTGGGATTACCGTGAGGGCTGAAGCAGGGACTGAACTCACGCAAGCCCCAGGCAGCCCTCATACTGTTGCATACTATAAATAGTATGGCATCCACCTCCCTTCTGATCTGCAATCAGATACAGGGATGAGATCATCCCTGAACTGACGATGCAGTTGGGAGTTCAGGCAGGCTCCTGTGAAGTGACTGTCAGCAAGCCAAGATGGCACAAGCTCCGGAGGCACCAGACTCTCTTTGGTTGTTTTCTGCCCTGGTCTCATGAACTTCTGCTGTTCCAGTAGGTGACTGTTGTCTGCAAGTGCCAAGAAGGGGATGTTACCCTTTTGGAAAAGGTCCCAGTCTTAAAAAGGCTCTCTCAAGAAGCTCCTGGCCACCTTGCTATCACTTCCATGGTGGAGTCTGCAGAGCTGTGTAGTGGTTGCCTGGTCCTCCCCTCCCTGGATTGTTGAGAGAGGGCCCAGCCGCACCCATGCAGGTACTGACTGAGCCCCTTCCCTGGGCTGCTGCTGCGAGTACAAGCCAGACGTGGGCGCGGCACCAATAATGATTTTAATTTTCTGTATCTCGTGCTGTTTTTTTACATTGAAATTTTATTTTTATATTTTCTAATTGAAGTATCAGTTCAGTTAAGTCACTCAGTCATGTCCAACTCTTTGCGACCCCATGAACCGCAGCACGCCAGGCCTCCTTGTCCATCACCAACTCCCAGAGTTTACCCAAACTCATGTTCATTGAGTCAGTGATGCCATCCAGCCATCTCATCCTCTGTCATCCCCTTCTCCTCTTGCCCTCAATCTTCCCCAGCATCAGGGTCTTTTCAAATGAGTCAGCTCTTTGCATGAGGTGGCCAAAGGATTGGAGTTTCAGCTTCAACATCAGAACTTCCAATGAACACCCAGGACTGATTTCCTTTAGAATGGACTGGTTGGATCTCCACTTTCAAGAGTCTTCTCCAACACCACAGTTCAAAAGCATCAATTCTTTTGTGCTCAGCTTTCTTTATAGTCCAACTCTCACATCCATACTATAATGTGTTAGTTTCAGGCATACAGCAAAGTTATACACACCCACACACACACATATATTTCTTTCCAGTTTCCTTCCCTAATAGATTATTATAGGTTATTGAGTACAGTTCCCTGTGCTATATGGTAAGTCTTCGTTGATTATTTTATATATGCTAAGTCACTTCAGTCGTGTCCGACTCTGTGCGACCCCATAGACAGAAGCCCACCAGGCTCCCCCGTCCCTGGGATTCTCCAGGCAAGAACACTGGAGTGGGTTGCCATTTCCTTCTCCAGTGCATGAAAGTGAAAAGAGAAAGTGAAGTCGCTCAGTCGTGTCCGACCCTCAGCGACCCCACGGACTGCAGCCTTCCAGGCTCCTCCGTCCATGGGATTTTCCAGGCAAGAGTACTGGAGTAGGGTGCCATTGCCTTCTCCTTATTTTATATATAGTCATGTATATATGTTAATCCCAAACTCCTGATTTATCCCTCCCCACCCCCACCCCCCATCCCTTTTGGTAAACATAAGTTTGTTTTCCATGTCTATCTCATGATATTTCAACATCTTCAAAGTTCTGCTGACCTGGGAGAGGCTAGCCAATTCTTAGAGATGTAGAAGGGAGAACACCTTTCGTACACAAACCACCCCATCTGAATCTTCAGCCCCAACCACTTTATAAGAAGACACACCTGCTTCCATATGATTCTCCAACTTCTCTTATCTGTTACATAACTCTCACACACCACGCCAATATTTCCCTCTGCCCTTAGGCAACTGCACTACCTAGGCAGCACAGGGGTGAAGAAGCTACCGCTAGTGCAGGAGACGCAAGAGACTCAGGTTTGATCCCTGGGTCGAGAAGATTCTGTAGAGTAGGAAATAGCAACCCACTCCAGTATTCCTGCCTGGACCGTTTCATGGACAGAGGAGCCTGGCAGGCTATAGTCCAGGAGGTTGTAAAAAGAGTCGGACGTGAGTGAGCACACAAGCGAAGCAACTAGAGCTCACCCCTTCCGCTCAGAGCCCATCGGAATTGCTCACACTAGTCAATCCTAAACCGTTTACCCTACCCTTCCTAGCCTATCCTGAAAGAAAAAAAAAAAAAAACCCTATCCGAGTATTCCTCTCACCCCCACTTCTGCCTCCAGACCACCCTGATGCTCCCCACATGGCTCTGCATGGCACGGTGTGCCTCCTTCTCTCAAGAAATCTAAGTAATAAATCCTTCTCTCAATGGCATTGGCCTCTCCTTGTCACTCAGTCACCTCCATAAACTAAAATCTCAAGGGTACAGACGAGACAGTCCCTGCCTGTAGGAGCTCACAGTGTCCTGAAGGGAACAGACATTAAACAGATAATGAGAAATTGAATATGTGGAGGTGTGTGCTATCAAGGAGACATATAGGAAGCTGCAAGGGTCTAAACCCTCTGAGATGCTGAGATGGAAGTCCATGGATTTTGCTTCATTAGCATCTGTTCCCAAGACACTGCTTTTTAAAATAATTAATTAATTCGGCGGCACTGGGTCTTGCAGGACATGGGATTTTCAATCTTGTGGCATGTGGGGTCTTTTTTAGTTGCAGCATGTGGGATCTAGTTCCCTGACCGGGGATCAAACCCAGGCCCCCTGCATCGGGAGCATGGGGTTTAGCCACTGGACCACCAGGGAAGTCTCCCCACTGCCAACCCAGGTACTGTTTGAGCATCACCCTTCCCTGTTCCCAGTTGCTGGTTCTATGGCATCTACTCCCCAGCTTTCTTGTAATCAGTGCAATTCTCAAGCCTGGCCAGTTTATGCATCCTTCTTCCCCCATCCCCCCACCTGCAAGTCATTGGCTTGGGGGCAGGTGTGTGACTTAAACTAGGCTAAAGAGAGTCAGCTGGTACCCAACACAGCCACTGGGTAGAGAGAGATCACTTGGAAATAGAGCTAACCTAGAGGAGTGATCCGGAGAAGGCAATGGCACCCCACTCCAGTACTCTCGCCTGGAAAATCCCATGGACGGAGGATCCTGGCAGGCTGTAGTCCATAGAGTCGCTACTAGTCGGACACGACTGAGTGACTTCACTTTCACTTTTCACTTTCATGCATTGGAGAAGGAAGTGGCAACCCACTCCAGTGTTCTTGCCTGGAGAACCCAGGGACGGGGGAGCCTAGTGGGCTGCCATCTATGGGGTTGCACAGAGTCGACATGACTGAAGCGACTTAGCAGCAGCAGCAGAGGAGCCATGTTGCAGATTCAGAGCCTAGAGGTAGCTGTTGGTTCTGGCTGTATCCTTGGTTTGCTAGTTACGATGTCCGACAAATTCCTTTTTTGCCCTAACCAAGCTGAACTGGGTTTCTGACAGTGAAATCAAGCATCCTGACCAGTGCTGGGAGCTGTCCCCACTGGGGGCATCTTGGAGGATTTCCTATAGAAGTGGCAGTTAAATCAAGAAGTGAAAGATGACTAGGGGTCAGCCAGGTGGAGAAGAGGAAGAGGGAATATTCTAGGCAGAAAGAGCGGCAGGAGAGAAGGCCTTAGGGTAGGAAGAACAAAGCTGTAGGAATGTGTTTGCTTCATCACCTTGCGTATGTTCTATTATAAACACCTTTTTAAATTTTTCAGGGCTTCCTTGGTGGCTCAGCTGTAAATTTGTTTTATTTATTTGGCTGCGGCGGGTGATAATTGTGGCACACAGAATCCTGGATCTTTGTTGCAGCGTGTGGGATCTAGCGCCCTGACCAGCTGCAGCATGTGGAATCTTTTAGGTTGAGGCATGCAAACTCTTAGTTGCAACATGTGAGATCTTGTTCCCTGACCAGGAATGGAACCTGGGATAGCTGCATTGGGAGCACGGAGTCTTAGCCACTGGACCAGCAGGGAAATCCCTATAAACACCTTTGATGAATAACCTTATTAAATAAACTCCATGACCCTTACTTACAGTCATGTCCATTTATAAAGCACTTTATTGTTTGAAAACCTTTTGTTGTTTGATGTGTCAGTTTATTAAATATATTAATATTTGGTTCCACTCTCATGAACCCTAACCAGGCCAGCTATTCAGACTAATTTTCTGCTTTGCACACAGACTTTTGGACCTGAAAGACTGACTCAGAAACCTAGAAGGACTGGGGACAGCTTTGGGAGCATGGGGGAGGGGGTCTGGGCCCAAGGTCAGTTCTGCTAGGTGTTGCAGCTGCCAAGAGAGTAGAGCCGTCCTGCCCCGGCTCAGAGCAGCCATTCACCAGCTGGAAAAGAGAGACGGATGTGTTCATCTTTGGCTTTGCCTTTGACCCCTAGAGAACTGGCACTGATGACTCTGGAAATTTGGCTGCTACCTAAGGCCGGCTCTCAGTTACAGAATCAGCAAGCCCGCCAGAGGGTGCAGGGAGCGGTGAATAAGACTCTTTGCACTGTCGATTATTAATACCATTTCTTCTCTGTGCTCCCCTTCCAGACTCTGTCCCCATCTCCAGATTATTCAGTGTACCTGAGGGAAACGGAGAAAAGCTGAATTCATCCTTCTTTGTACTCCATCTTGGGCTAAGGACAGTGAGCGAGGTGCTGGAGATTTTGCCACATGTGAACACCCTTTGTGTTACTAAAATCTGTTATTTTATACTTGCATTATCCGATTTAACTTTGCTTCTCCAAGTTATAAACTCTTTGGAGGGAATAAGTGATTGTGCACATTTTCGTAGGCCTAATAGGATCTCTGATTCTTAAATCAATCACTTTCACTGAGCTAACCACTGTGCTTAGAAAAGGCCCAGCAGAAGTCCAGGCTGGAAGGGACCCTGGTCCACATTTGGGGGTCAAGCGAATAGAGCAGGCAGGGGTCACTGTGTCCCTATGGGCTATGGGCCAGCAGGGGCCTCTGGATGCGGGTGGGGTCAGTCACAGGCCCTGGCGCGGCGAGGAGAGCCCTGTGTTCCAAGGGAGGGGCGCACGTCAGCAGGGCAAGCTGAGCCTGGTTGGGACCAGACTCAGGCCTTGAGCCGGAGCGTCTGATTCCACAGCAGAGGAGGCTGAGTCCCGGGGGTCCATGCCACCCCGCGCCCTGGCGTCGGCGGTCCGTGCGCGCGGGCGGCGAACGCGGAGGCCCGGGGTGGGCTGGTGGCCGGGGCCGGGCCTGCGCCCTGGCGCGGGGACTCCGGGCCGGCAGGGGGCGCTGCGCCCGGGCGGGGAGTTCCG
>SJXQ01006331.1:155167-176813 GCA_006408695.1 Aepyceros melampus | reverse complement strand
CCGGGCCGGTGCGCGCCGCTCGGCCCGCGGCGTGAACTTTGAGACGAGGGGCCGGGGCCCGGGCAGGGGCCGCGTGTCCCAGTGGCCGGGCGGCGGGCGGTCGTCCTTCAGGCGGCGACGGGGCCGGGCCACAATGTCTGTGTCACTTCTGGGGAGCCTCGAGTTTAAATTGAACCAGACGTCTCACTTCGGAGGCTTCAAAGGCAGCGGGGCAGGATGTGTCTCCGGGCGTTTTCAGGGCGCGGGCGAGCTTTCCTCCGGTTTCAGGCTGAGCCCTTGGAAGCGGAGGCGTTGCGGGGAGCCGGTTGGGTCTGGGGTTCGGTTAGAAATCTCGTTGCCAGCCTCATCTCTTTGTGTCTTCCTAGAGATCTCAGAGCCTCGCCTTCCGGTTACCTGGGTTTTCCCCGGGCTGGGAAATCGTAGTCTCCAAAGACGCAACTCGGGGGCGGTGCACCTGGGGCGAAGGGCTTAATTACGCCGGCGACGCCTTGCAGGACACATCCCTGGGTCCAGGGCTCCCGGAGCGGGGACACCACTGGCTGTCATAACCAGATCCGGATACCCTGTCATCCCCTTGGCTCTGGAAGGTGGGCTCTTCGGGGACTGGAA
This sequence comes from Aepyceros melampus, assembly GCA_006408695.1. Taxonomy (NCBI): domain Eukaryota; kingdom Metazoa; phylum Chordata; class Mammalia; order Artiodactyla; family Bovidae; genus Aepyceros; species Aepyceros melampus. The sequence goes on along the minus strand of SJXQ01006331.1, from coordinate 176,204 downwards.
ATAGGGCAGGTCACACTGATTGTGGACGTTGCTGGTTTCCCAGGTTGAACCAGGATACTTTTCTGAGAAGTGCCTCAGAAGTGGACCCAGAAGGCCGTGTAACTTGCAGGCTGTGGCTTGAATACAGGATGGACGTTTTCACCGCCTTTCTTGAGGGTTTTCTATGTATCCGGCTCTGTGCTGAGCACCTTAAACATCGGGCTTATTAAATCCTTACCGATTGTCTGAAGAGCAAATGTGGTCCCGCTGTGACAGGCTCAGTGGTTTCTTGCAGGCCAGCGCTGCCCCCCGCCCCGTGCCCTGCTCTGGGAGCCGAGGCCCCAGTGCTTTCCTTCGAGGCAGCGCCCTTGGCCTCAGGTACTGTTTCTTGGGTGTCCTTCTCATTGTTCTCCAGCCCCAGGGCTGAGTCTGCTGACCACGAGTTCCCTGCCAGCACGCAAGCTGTTTCAGAAGCACCTCTGATTAATCTGCGCAGCGTTTCTCAGGATGCGCCATGTCTCTTGGACAGTGTTGGGGAAAACTTGGCTGCTTTATTTTTAAAAACAGCATCAACAGGGTTTTCTCTCATTATAAGGATAATTGAAAAATTTGAAAGTCTGGAAAAGTCAAAAGGAACACAATGAAAAGCACCTCCCCCCTTCCCCGCCCTCCAGCCCCACAGGCTGCTTTCCAGGCTTAGCCCTCTCGCAGCGCACTGCTCCCGGGAGAAAGGGGGCCCGAGGCCAGGTCTTCTCTGCACACATTACCCCTGGGCCTCCCCCTCTGCCAGGAGCTGTAGTAGATGCAGAAGCAAGCGGTGCCTGCCTTCAGAGAAGCTCGTCTGAGGGTGGGCAAGCTGGCCCCAGCATTACCCCTGGCCACCAGATGGAAGGCTCTGAAAAGAGGGCGAGGGTGCCCCCTGTCGTGATGAGGGGGTGAGGCTGACCGGGGGTATGGAAAGCTCCAGAGGAAGGTGCCTGTGGTGGGAGCTGGGTGAACAGGAAATGCTAAGGTTAGCCCCTCACGTGGAGCTGGCGGGAAGTCGGTCCTTCTAACCTCGGGTCCTTTGCTGTGTGACTCGCGCACAGCTGTCGAGGCAGACTGGGACACTCCGGAATGAAGGCTGCACCTTCCAGGTGCTTTCTGCTGGTCATTGTAGGTGGCTGTCAACTTGCATTTCAGCAAGATTTCCGTTCGGGTTTCTGTTGGCGTTCTTCTTCTAAATGGACCTACCGTGAGGTCAGCAGCAGGTGTTCCGTGTAAAGGAGAGGTCCTCAGGTGAAGGGGCGCCCCCTCTTAGCAGGGGAACAGGCTCTGGTGGATTACAGAGCCTGGCGCCCAGCCAGGAGTCATTGTCAGGTTTTGCTGTTTTCTGTTGACTTGAGCAGGAGAGTTGCTTCCGCGTGTTCGTAATCTCGACTCAGAAAATAGGACCAGTGCTCTGACTTCTCGGGACTTTAAGGCAGCTGGGGTTTTGTGAGTGGGAGAGAAGCTTGATGCAGCCCAGGACCCCTGCTGCCCTTCCCACCCAATCCCCCTTGGGAGCCGCAGCCCCTTCAGCCGCCAGGGAGGTCTTCCAGAGTCTGTTGTGCCACCTTTCAACCTCTTTGCTTCCTCAGCAGTGCCTGCCTGGCGTCGGGTCATAGGTACCCCCTCCTCTGAGGGTAGACCCTTCTGTAGGGACCAGATCACGCTGTCTGCAGTCATCTGCTCCGGGCCCAGTGAGGGGTCAGCACAGTCTGGGCTCCAGAGGGGGTCGCAGGGTCAGCTTGCTGGCTCGTTGGGGCCTGTCCACTTAGGCTCAGTGGAGAAGGGTTGAACCTAGAAGGCCAGGAAGGCTGCTGGAGTGGGAGGGGGGAGGCTCCCCTGTGTCTTCCAGATGTAATGGGAAGGCAGGGAGCAAGCGGAGCCAGACGGCTTAGGGAGCTCCCGGGCTGAGCTTGTGGGCAGGGCAGGCTCAGAGAAGAGGCTTTCCAGGGGAACTGAGAGGGGCCTGTTCTGAGGACTTGGACCGTGGGAGGTGTGTGCAGTACTGGGGCCACCTGGGGGGCCGGTGAGCCTGATTCTGGTCGTGTCCGCAGCTCTGGGGCCAGTGCGCTTATGCTTACTCCTGGCAGACACACTGTGTGCAGGGAACTGAAGCCTTTACCTTTCTGAAGCCGGACACCCCTCTCGCCTGATGAGCGGAGGTGACAGACTGGCGGCCGTGGGCTGGATTCAGGCCATAGATGTGTTGTGTGTGAGCCACGTGTGTTCTTGATGGTCCGCGTTTAAAAATCAGGAGATTACTCCCCAGTCTTGGGTTTCTGGTTCTTTTGAAAAGCAGACAGCCCTGGTAACCCTGAGCCCTGCTGCTTCGAACCACTCTGGCAGGGCCACCCACCCTTGCTGCCACCCCAGCGCCCACGCCCGCTCCCCAGTCAGACCGGCAGCATTCCAGCATGCGTCCCTTTCCTCGCACAAGCCGCCACTTTGTTTGTTGCTTTTTATCTGGACTTTGAAATCTTTGCTCCGTTCCTTCATGGATCCGTTCCTCCATCCCTTCACTCGTCACTGATGGAGAGGTCGGCGCCTGGGGTCTGACGCTGTGCTGGGCTCTGGGGAACGGCGGTGATCTCAGGGGGCACGTTGCGGGCACACAGGCCTTAGCTCTGGCAGAGTCGGGGTGCTGGGGGTTACCAGGGATGGCATAAGACTTTTGGTGAAACAGTGAGGGGTGGGCAGTTAAGTGGGCCCAGCCGAGGGGGCTGGAAGAAGGGGGCTTCAGTTTCACCTACTGTACTCCTCAGAATCTCCGGGCTCGTTCCTCAGTTCTAGGTTGGTAGTTTATCCAGAACCTCCTAGGGGTCTGGTGTTGTTCTAGTGTTTGTGATGCAAGAATTCTTGTCTCCAGAGCCACATGATCCGTCTGGAGGAGATGTAAATTATGCAGGGGGTCTTTTTTTTTTTTTTTTTTTTTTCTTCTTCTTTTTTTATGAGAGGAGTGGTTCTTTCCCTGCCGTGTACTCCTAGCAGACCACGGGGGTCTGTCCAGGACCTTCATCCATCACCAAACTCTCTGGCCGCTCTTTGGGCTCCTTGTGGCCTCAGGCTGCTCTGTGGGTCTTTGACTGAAGCGGCTGTGGACTTAGCCAGCACCCTGCCTCAGGGCAGAATAAATAGTGTCTCAGACTCCGGTGTTGTGTTTTTCAGATGTGGGAAGATACTTTCCTTAAAAAGAAAAACTTACCTTATTTGCAGTCATAGTAACTTTTTGTCACTGTATTTTCTCAGAACAGATGAAAAGTACAAGCCCAGGCTCTCACAGGAGGCTGCGCACTTTTGGCCCAGAGAGAGTCCTTCTAGATCAGTTTTAAAACTTCTCTCAAATCTTAATACTTCCTTTACCCCAACAAGTATCAATGTGCTCAAAGTGTATCCAGTCGATAAATAGCAACACTTCAGGGCACGATGTGTCATTGACTCCCTCCCTCCCGCAGCCCTCCTGATGGGAGACACCGTGTGCCCCTTGCAGCTGCCTGGACCCCGCTGGGCCTGGCCTTCCTGGTTCCTGGGCCAGGGACAACATCAAAACGGTCTTGAACAGGCGTACAGTTTCTATAGTCTCTGTCCAGAGTGCATCGACTGACGACCTCATTTCAGCGATCCTGGGGGCCAGAGCAAGGCCAGTGAGCCCGCCTCTCCCTGAGGGCGGCTGAGGCCTGGGAAGGCTGGTGATTTGCCCAGGGTCGTGGTGTGTCTGGGCCCCCGGCTCCACCGGCCCCTTTAGGGAGCATTGCTTAGGGCTTCCTAACTTGCTGGAGACACAGTAGCTTAATCTGATTGTTCATGTTTCTAAGTTTCTTTTCTGTTTCGCTAAATCCTGTTACATTAGGGTAGGCCCAATGCAGTTGTTTTGGGCTTCCCTGGTGGCTGAGTCAGTAAAGAATCCACCTGCAATGCAGGAGACCTGGGTTCGATCCCTGGGTTGGGAAGATTCCCTAGAAGGCATGGCAACCCACTCCAGTATTCTTACCTGGAGAGTCCCCATGGACCGAGGCGCCTGGCAGGCCGCAGTCCACGGGGAAGCAAGGAGTCAGGCAGGACTGAGCACACAGCACACAGCACAGCCTTTAGGCTGCCTAGACACTAAAACAATAGCAGCAGCTGTATCGTAAGGAGGCAAGAAATAGCACAGACGCAGGCTAACCATGTTTTACAAAGTCAACTGCAGCAACCCCCTGTTGCCTGGTTTCCTGAGCAGCTGTTGGCAGAGGTGGTTTGAATGGGATTCCTTGCAGCCAGCAGACCTGATAGGAGGCCTGTAAAGATGAGTCATGTATGAGCTTGCAGAAAAATCTTGTCCCAGGCTGGCTTGGATTGGAGCATGCCTTGAGCACAGGGCTGGGTCTTACCTCCGGCCAGCTGAACGCGTTCCCGTTGCCATAACAAGATGACGCACTGACGGAAGAGCGGCCTGGCAGGGCCTCCGCTCCGCGCCCCCGCGGCCCCGGCGCCCTGCCGCCCGACAGGTGTTCCTCTGACTCGGCTCCCACCTCGCCCGGAGGCTGCTTTAGGATTTAAAACCAAAGAAACAAAAAACCAGCATGTGAATTACTGAGGGAGCTGTCATCTAAGTTTGTGGTCATCTGTCTTAGGCCGTTTGACCGTTTGGACCATTGTGACCTTGGGAGAGTCTTTCTCTCATTTTGGGTCTCATTTTCTCCTCTGTGCCATGAAGGGGGAGTCTAAAATTAGTGTGTCCTTGTTTTGTTTTAAAGCAGAAGACCTGTATTTTTTTTAAAGTTTATTTATGAGGGTTTGTTTTTAACTTTTTATTTGAGTCCAGTCGATTAACAGGTAGACAGCACAGGGACTCGGCCGTACATACTCCATACGCATGTTCTTTCTGCCCCCCACTCCCCTGCCGTCCAGGCTGCCACATAACGCTGAGCAGGCTTCTCCGGGCAGCAGGCCCTCTTTAGTTCCTAGGGAGGCCGCTCACTGACCGTTGGGCACCGTGAGGCGCCCGCGTGGTCCTGCGCCAGCCCGATGTGAAAACCCGCGTCCTGGCCGCGCTCAGCCGCCTCTGCCAGAGCTGGCTGCCCAAGGGTCTTCGTGCCTCCTCCTCCTCTAGCAGAGACAGTGCATTCCCTGGGAGGGCCCCAGAGGAGCCTTCTGAATAGAAGGATACTGAGTAGCTCATTCAGAAACCAAAGCCCCAGTTTCCTTTCCTCAAGGTAAAAACCAGCAGATACAGTGCTAAGTGGACTGTTAGCCTCTTGAGGCAGAGGGTCTGCCGGGCCCACCGTGGTGCTGGCATCACTGTGTCTAGAAGACAGCAGGTGCCCAAGAACTCTTCACTGTGGGTCTCGTTTAATGTTGTCAAAGGATGAACTCAGGTTTCTGATTCCAAGTCTCAAAATCCTCTTTAAAGGAGCTCTTTCTGGTCTTTGAATTGCCAGTTAGGATGTTCCTTGGTGTATTAGTTGGACCCGTGCTCTGATAAGGGTGTGCAGTGAGTTGGGATTCTGGGTTAACCACATGCATGGACCAGTGTTTCAGTGTATCCTTCCAGAAATGGGTGAGGAGACGGCGCTCAGGTGCCCGGAGGCCCTGTTGGGAGAGCGTGAGGGCATGGTGGAGGCTGAGGCTTGTGCAGCCTGAGACTCCGGGGGCCGGCCACCGTGGCTGTGCTCCTCTGTGTCGGGCAGTTAGGGTTTCGCCTTTCATTTGCAGCCCGCAGCCACACATGCTGCTCTGCCCAGCCCGCCTCCATGGCGAGCGCCATGATGAGAGGCCCTGTCTGCACTTGTCATTTCTTTCCTTTGGCCTCTAAGCAGGATTTCGGACTGGCTGCATGCTCTGCTGACTCTGTATGGAGTGATTGTACAGTTCCTGCCGTCTTTGAGGGGCTGGAGAGCTGGGCTGCTGGTCTTCTGCTGGCTCCCCTTTCTTCTGGGTCAGGGGTTTAAGCAGCGTCTCTCCTGCCACATCGTCTTTTGTGAGCGAAGGTGCAGCGGCCTCAGATGGCCTCAATTCCTCTTTGTCCCCGCTTGTTTCTTCCCGGCTGTGGTTTGGAAGCTAGATGATGGTTCTCTGACTCTGTCCTGGGCTAGTCTGGATCCCATCTTCCTAAAATACAGTTCCTGTGTCAGAGCAGCTCAGATCCCTAGTTCCCGTTGGTCCCTTAAAGATGCCCTTTCTCCTTGCTTGGTTTTCATTGGCTGGCTGGCTTCAGACAGTCATTTTACTGCAGGTTAACTTTCGTGATCAGGACCCTCTGCCCTCCTTTCAAGCCTAGAAGAAATGGAGCTGTGAGGCCCAGGACGGTATGTGGTGCTTCCTGGGCTGGGGACAGCGGGCAGGGTGCAGGCGTTGGTGTGGACACGACAGGGGTGCTCCCAGCGACACACTTACTGTTACGCTGGGAGCCAGCCCCCGGCCCCCTGAGCAGAAGTGCGGTGCTTGCAGCCCTTGAGAGAAGGAAAGCGTGGACGTAGGATGAGGGAACAGGAGGATGAGATGGCGCCGAGTAGCCACTTAATTGGCCCCAAACAAGCAAACAGAAAAACAAACAAAACCTCTGGCTTGGAGACAGAGGTTGTATTTACTTTCTGGCTGTGGATGATCACGTGTGCCCTCTCTCTCTGAGCGACTGTGAATAAATAGATGGGTGATTGTGCATGGTCTTGGAATTGGCTGCTCTCAACCCCTCCTTTCAGTGATAAATACACGTAGTGGTACTAGCTGGCATTTGAGCTCTTCCCAGTGCCAGGACCAGACTCCCTTCTGTGCACCGTACACGCGTGGTCTCCGCTAGTGCTCACAGCAGGAGCGAGGCACTGTTGAGGACGAAACTCCGCGCGGAGCTTCTCTTGGTGCGTGGAATCCTGAGGTCCCAGAATAGCTCAGATTTGCCTGTGGTCATGCTGCGTTGGGGCCAAAATGGGACTAAAGTTCAGTTGACTACATCTTATTTTTCCCATATTTCCATTGGCTGTGACAGCATTGTTCTCTTGGCTGTTGTGACTTGGGTCAAAATGAACGTCCACATTTCCAAGGACTTTCCCACCAGTGTGGAGGCCGCTGCACTTAAAGGGCCACCTGACAGTTTTGAGGTGCTTGAGACGGCACTGCTCCCCAGCTCTGGATGGGGGGCGGGGGGCGGGCAGGAATCCCGCCTCCTTGCTGAGTGACCTTGGGCAGATGGCTTAATCTTTCTGAGCCTCTTGTGCCTCTGTTGTCACCTGATGGGGAGGACAGGCCCATCTCCACACCCTTTCTTACACTGATTCTTTGTGAGTCAAAGTGGGTGTGCGTTAGGGTTGTTGGTTTTTAATGACACTGGTGTTGCAGGGCACTGTAGCCATTCATCACGATAAAACACTCCTTTATAGCTTTCAGAACCCTTTGATAGGCATTAGTGGGGTTTTTGGCTGTTGTTTTAGGTTTTGTTTGTTTTTTAATTAAATAGTATCAGAGTAACACAGCCTTTCTCCCAGATGAGAAGGGTGACCACTCACAGTTGTTGAGTACTTCCTGTGTGCTCTGGAGTTTTACCTTATGATCCTTGTATGATTTATTTGGGTCTGTTGTTATAAAGAGAGAAGTGGCAAGTATTGTGCCACGTGACAGTTGAGGAGAGGGAGGCGGATCGTGAGCCGAGGGAGAGGTGGGCGCGCTGGGGAACTTGGGTTCGTCATCCTTCCCTTCACTGCGGGGCATGTGCTCCCCGGCCCCCCCAACCGAGAGCCTAGAGCTGCGCTCTCTGCTCCTCCTCCGCAGGGCTGAGGGTGGCGGGCTCAAGGGCGCTGTCGTCTTTGGTTGGAACCTGCTCTGGGATTCCCCCTGGGGCTTTCCAGCTCCTCTGCAGGACTGTCAATGTGGCGTCACATCTGCCTACAGATTTATGAAGCAGCTTCTGGTCTCTGGGGTATAGAGGCGGCTTGGTTTACCAAAAATACTGCAGGGAATCTACTTTGGATGTAAACAGTGGGAAGTGGGCCTTAGTCAGCGTAGCTCTTTCCACCCACCTACAGACTCAGCCACCCCACTTATTCACCCACTCACTCACCCGTCCATCCACCCCCGCACCCACCCCTCCATCCGTTCAGCATGTCTCCATCCATACAGCACTGGCCGACTGTTCACCCAGCATCCAGCTGCCTGCCACGGCACCGGGGGTGCTAAGAAGTTTGGGGGCATCTGTGCCCTTGGGAAGCTGATGATCCAGCCCTGCACTCTGTGCTGGAGACTTTTGATCTAGGCTTTCATACTTCTTTTAACACTCATGCATGTTAGAGGCAGCGTGAGCCTGGGGCTAGAGCTCAGGAGACCTGCTTCCTGGCCCCTGGGTCTGCACCATGGCCTGGACCAGTGCCCTCTGAGCCCTTGGTCTCCCCACCCAGAAGATGAGAGGACGGACTCCCGGAGCGGGGGGCGTGGCCTTTGGCTGAGTCCTCCCACTACAGTTCCGCATCCCAGCTCTCCACAGAACAGTGGGATTGTGGGCAGGTGGCTTTGCCTGTCTAAGCCTCAGTGCTTTATCTGTAAAAGGGAAAGAAAATTCTAACAGGGCCTACCTTATGGTGTTGAGAGAAGATTAAATAAGTTGATGCCCATGAAGCATGTAGCAGAGTCTCGACACAGTAAACAATAGCTTTTGTCCCTACTGCACGTCCCCTTATGCTCGAAAACGACCGTTTCCTTTAGTATGGCCATGCGGTAAGTGAAGCACAGCCCTCGGCACTCACAGAAGGGAAGGTCTCTGGCTCTCCAGGTATTTCCTTGCAGGGTGTGTCTGTGTCTGTCTTGTCAAAGTTGAATTCCAGGAAATAGGTTTTTACAGCTAAGTAATAGACCTCCAAAGAGATAACGTATGGGAAGAGGCATTTCATTTCAGCTACACAAGTGCCCTGTTGCATGCAGCGGAGGGAGGGAAGTCCTGCTTCTGTCTGCAAGTCTGTCTAAAAGGGGTGGGCCTGTGCTTGTGGGCAGCGGCTCACCTCAGAGCCAGAGCAGGGCTGGTCACCCGCAGGTACGTTTTTGCTCCATCTCAGAGACCACCTCTCCTTGTCGGGGAGACTCAGGGTTAACTTGGCTGTCTTTGTTCAACTCTGAATGTGAAATGATCACAAGATGTTGCCTTCATTTTGTGATAGCCGAAACCCCACAAGTCCTGCAAGGGCCTTGGGTGCAGGTAACACAAATTACTTTGAATCGGCAAGTGGGTTGGTTTCGTACCCCTTATTTCTCCCCCTTGATTAATTTTCACAGTTTAAAATAGATTTAGAAGTTTGGATGTATTGCTCTGAGGCTTGATTTCTTAACCGTGCTCTCCCAGTCCTTTCTGATAAGTGAGGGTGAATGTGTCAGTCCAACTTGCACGGGGCACAGGGCTGTTTGCAGAGAGATCAAAGCCCAGTCAACCCGTCTCACTTTCTCCAACCGTTCGGTCCAGGAGCTAAAGAACCTCTCATTTAATTACCATCACCACACTAATTTGTGCTTCTGCCTCAGCTTGTCAGAGGGTACCTTACAAATACTAATTCTCTGAGCTCATCAGAAACCCAAAGGCGCAGATCAGAAGCACGCTTTCCTGTATGAGCTATCCTTGCTTTTTTTTTTCCTCGTCTGTTTCAGGAGAGCTATCTATTAATTACCCTAAATGTGCTGGCTTGTAGAATGAAGTTTTTGTATTTGACCAAGTTGGGACTTGGACTAGGAACCCGGGCTCCATTTCAGGCCTGTGTAGCCTGGTCCCAGACTGGTCGTGCAGAGAGAGACTGCACTCTCTCCCAATGGCAGAGTCCTGTAGACTCAGATCATCATGGGACGTGAGTCACTGTCACCAGTGCTGCTTGGAGCTGTGGCATCTGGGGACCACAGAGAGAGAGCCTGCCTGAGTGTCAGGAGCCTTCCCTTCCGGCCTGACGCTGTCACCCAGAGCCATGTCCTCCGGCGCAGGCCTCAGACCCTCCCTGGATCTCAATAGGGAGCAGTGGTTCTTGGACTTTTTAAGGTCATTAAGTGCCGCTAAGGATGTGATAGGTGCCCTGTGGACCCAGTCCCTGGAGAGAAAGATGATGTGTGGACGTGGTCCTGCCAACCCTGAATTCCTGCTACTAAATGATAAATAATAATTTGCAAACACTCAACAATCAAATGGAATCTTGGGTGTCTGAATAATCAGGACTTAGTTTCTCCTAGTTAGTCAGACCTGGGCTCGAGTGACAGTATTTATACATTCCTGAAGTTTTGTAAGGATTCCATGAGATGATGCTTGTAAACTGGTTAGCACAGTGCCCCTGTGAATAAAAGGAGACCCCTTTCCCCTTCTGCATGTGAATTTCTTAAATTTTTACTTATAGTAAAACTGACCCTTTTTTGAGTTTCTGGTTCTTTGGGTTTTAACTTATCTGTAAATTTGTGTAACCTCGGTGAGTCAGCGGTAAAGAATCCACCTGCAGTGCAGGAGACACAGGAAACGCAGGTCTGATCCCTGGGTCTGGAAGATCCCCTGGGGAGGAAATGGCATCCCATTCCAGTAATCTTACCTGGGAAATCCCATGGACAGAGGAGCCTGGTGGGCAATAGTCCATGGGGTTGCAAAGAGAAGGATACAGCTGAGTGACTGAATACACACACATACCACAATCAAGGCTGAGAACAGTTCTCTTGCCCCAGGAGGGAAAAAAACAGATACTTTTTGCTGTCCTTTTGTTGTCAAACCCTTTCTCCACTTCTGGCTGCTGGTAGCCATTGGTCTGTTTTCTGTCCTTATAGTTTTGTCTTTTCCGGAGTGTCACACAGCATATAATTTTGGAGACTGGCTTTTTTACTTAGCATACTGCCTTAGGTACATGAAGTTACTGCTTTTATTTAGTTTATTCCTTTTTATAGCTGAGTCGTATTCCATTATATGGACACCATCATTGTTTATCTGCATAGAATTTGACTTTGGTTAACTAGCTCTGTTTCCTGGCAACAGCCTAATTAAAAAACTTGAGTAGACATCTCCAAAAAAGATATGCAGATGGCCAATAAACACATGAAGAAATACTCAGCATCGCTGACCATCAGTGACATGTGTACCACAACCACAGTGACACACCACCTCACGCCCATCAGGATGTCTGCTTTAAAACACGAGAAAATAACAAGCGTTGGGCAGGATATGTAGAAATCAGAACCCTTATGCACTCTCAGTGAGAATGCAAAATGGTGTACCCATTATGGAAAACAGTGGCAGTTTCTCAAAAAATTAAAAATAGAGTAACCGTATGATTCAAGAATTCTGTTTCTGAGTAATAGTCCCAAAAGAAATGAAGGAAGGGACTCAAAAAGGTATTTGTATACCCGGTTTCATAGCAGTATTATTCACAACGGTAGCCAAAAGGCGCCCGTCATCAGATGACGGACAAGCAAAGTGTGATGCCTGGGCACACAGTGAGGCACTACCCAGCCGTAAGAAGGCGGGCATCCTGACACGCGGCGACACCCTCTCAGCACAGATGAGCCCTGAGGACTTTGTGCTGAGTGAAGTGGCAGACATGGGACAGCGACTGTGCCGTCCCGCTTGTGTGGCGTCCCTAGAGTAAGCAGACCATTGAGACAGAGTGAGTGGATAGCGGTTGCCAGGGGCTCGGAGAAGGGAGAATGGGGAATTACTGTTTAACATGTAGTTTAAAGTGTTTAAGTCCAGTTTTACAGGACAAAGAGAGTCCTGTGAGTGGATGGTAGTGATAGTAGCCCCGCAGGGTGAATGTTCTTCTGACCACCGACCTGCACACTTAAAGATAGTGAAGGCAGTGCGTTTTATGACAATACGTTTAAAAAGTACTGTGGATACCAATTATTTTGTAGTATTTATTTGTGTATAATTATTCAGCCTTAAATATGGTAGGTTATATTAAAACATTTTTTAAATGGTGGAATATGCCAGATATATTACTAGGGAGCAGTGCTCATGTTAAAAATGACCTCTGGTTTAATGAATTATATCTGGGCTGGGAGGACCTCTAGGTAAACTACAGGCGCCTGTGAGACATGATACTCTGGGTTCCCTGAGAGCAGCCCCTTTTATAACTGGGCGAGCCTGTGTGATCCTGAGACGTGGGCTTCTGTGGAGCCGGAAGGTTTTCAGCCAGAATGGACCCCCACCTCCCTTAGACGACACGCCTCAGCTGCGCTGGGCTCCTTAAGGGCCGTCCTAGAGGGGCTCACCCACTGCTGCCCTGTGGCAGCCTTTGGTTCCCATCCTTCATCCTTCACTGGTCTGAGGAGGGCAGTGCTAGGAGTGGGAGAGAAGTCCCAGAGGTGTAGAGGTCGAGCTGAGGTGTAGAGGTGGGCTGCAGTAGTCTGGCACACGCTGAGGGCTCTTAGTAAGATCCTCCCAAGCCCGTCGGGGACTTCCATCCAGTCTTCTGCCTGGGACCATCCTCGTCGGCACCCACTGAGTTGACCGCACGGATGGGATTTGCACTAGCTGTGCTTGATTGGATTCCAGGCTCTTGGCTGCATTCATAAGAAGGTATCATTGACTTGGGGGAGGGGCCGAGAGAGAATGGCCCACGGAAGCAAGGTCCAGTCTTTCTCTTAAGAGTTTTAAGGCCAGGGAAGCGCTGGTAGTGTTAGATGAAACAGTGCCTCCCTTTGGGAGTTGTGGCCTCAAGATTGTCACAGGTCTCTATCGCACGAGTATTGTGAACACGTCTGTGAATCTGGGGTGATAGGCAGTCACTGTGTCTTTTGACCCTGTGGCACCAACACGTGTAAGGCTTACTAGTGATATAGTAACACTTCTCAGGAAGTAAAATTACCCTAGCAGGGTCGATGAGAAAACAACACACTCTGATTTCAGTGAAACTGTGAAGGCGTTTACCTTTCAGAGTCAGGGAGACAGCAGGAGGCCTTGATCCAGGCTCTGAGCTGCTCTTGAGCACCTACTGTCTTTAGTTCCCGACAGAGGTGCTGGGGCACAGTGGCCGCTGAGCCAGGCGGCTACTCTTCCGGTCCGCATCGAACCCGCCCCGAGCTCCCCTCCATGCGAGGCCTAGCCTTTGATTGAAGAATCGGACTCTAGAGTTCTGCTTATAAACATCACTCTTGCCTCGCCTCGCAGTTAGACGTCTGGACACCTCAGGAAAAGGAGCTTGAAGATCACTGGGCTCAGGCAGACGCGACAGATGGGGTGGCGATCTCACATCCCGGCTCCACCTGCTGTCCTGGCAGGATTATTAATAGCACCCTCCCTGTCACTCTCAGAAGTGTCCTGATCTGAGACACTGGGGGAGGACTCATTTACAGCTCCCGAGTGCCACACGTTTGTGCTGGAGAGGGTCTTGTTTTTGCAGTGAGACAGCTGTTTGAGAAATGCAGCCTGTTCCAGGGCGGGATCAGGGCTGTAGAGTCCCTAGGGGGTCAGCTGAGTTCGGTTTTGGTTCCCTTCTCCCTGTGGGCATCTGCCACTTATTACATTCCAGCTGCTCAACTCATGGAAGCATCAAAACCTGGGACAATTTGGTTTTTAAACAACAGCAACAATAAACATGTGCATACAACAACCAGCATGTATTTTCCTTGTGAGAAAAGTTAGATTAAGCAGATCTTAGATTCATATTCTTTGGAACAGATGGGAAGGATCTTACTGTTTGTGTCAAGTCTTACGGAGAGAATTAGAAAAATAATTATATGGGGACAGTAATCTCGGGTCAAGTTAGAGATTTTCTTTTCCCTGTTGCTGTAGAAAGGATGGAGGTTGAATTTTTGTAGGAATTTTTATTCAAGTGCTACAGTTGATGTTTAAAGAAAACAACCAGAAAGGTAGAAAGTTTGTGTTTATGACAGATTGGCAGTTTACAGCCTGTTATGTTAGCAGGTGTTGATGACAGGACAGGCTGAGGGTCCCTGTTCTGAGGACCGCTGAGTGCCCCAGAATGCGACCTACCTTCTCCAGTACTTCTCAGGTTTTAGCACCTGGGGTTGCTGTGCTTGCTCCAGCCCCTGGTTTCTGCTTCAGCGGTTCTGGAGTTGAGCTGAGAGCTGGTATTTCTAACAAGTACCCAGGTGATCCTAGACAAGTGTATTACAAAGCAGAGACATTACTTTGCCGACAAAGGTCAGTGTAGTCAAAGCTATGGTTTTTCCGGTAGTCATGTATGGATGTGAGAGTTGGACCATAAAGAAGGCTGAGCACTGAAGGATTGATGCTTTAGGACTGTGGTGTTGGAGAAAACTCTTGAAAGTCTCTTGAACTGCAAGGAGATTAAACCAGTGAATCCTAAAGGAAATCGACCCTAAATATTCATCGAAAGGGCTGACACTGAAGCTCCAGTCCTTTGGCCACCTGATGCAAAGAGCTGACTCATTGGAAAAGACCCTGATGCTGGGCAAGATTGAAGGCAGGAGGAGAAGGGGATGGTAGAGGATGAGATGGTTGGATGGCATCACTGATTCAATGGACCTGAGTTTGAGCAAAGTCCAGGAGATGGTGAAGGACAGGGAAGCCTGGCATGCTGCAGTCCACGGGTTGCAAAGAGTCAGACATGACTGAGCGACAGAACGGCAAGCCAGGTGCTGCTGGTGGGGTAGGTGTTGGGATGGGGGCCCTTGGGAGTCACTGCTTAAAGTTGAGTATGGAGAGGAATGAAGACTCCTTGGGATCTGACCTGAAGAGTGGCTCCTGGAGGGTGAGGAGGGATGTAGAGCACAGGTCACGGGCGTCCATGCCCGGAGCTCTACTGTGTGCGTTTAACGCCATGGGCAGCACCGCGGGGAGCTGAGAGGGGCTGCATTTTACAGATGAGAAAACTGGGGTTTATGTGGCCTAGCCGGTTGGCGTGTGCAGGCACGAGGGTACACCATGGCCGGTACTGAAACGAATCCTTTTTAAATGGATGAGCAGCACAGACACCTCAGAGTGAAGGAGATGCGCACAGGAGAAAGCGGCGTTCACAGTTCTTCTCCTCTGGCGTGCGTTTTTGTCAACAGCTCGCGAGGTGAAAAGCAGTGCTCTAATTAGCTCTGACAAGAAGATGCCCAGAAGGCTGGCAGCTATGAGGAAAACTCTGATGAATCTCACACTCAGTGTATATTGTGCCCTGGGATTTTGGCTAATTGATTGGTTTATTTGTCACCATAATTAGCAAGACAGTTTAAAACTAAGCATCTAGGACTTGAGAACCAGACTCTAAAACTGAAATTTTGTTTAAAGTCACACAGTATTCAACTTTAGTACTTTAAAAATATCATGGTAATTTTTTTTTTCTTAAGCATCTGACTTGTCTTAATGTGTAAGTGTTGTGGTTACACATAGACACATCCATCTCAGCCCTCCTTTTCTGGATTCTCTGCTCTTCCAGACTCTCAGTTTTGGAATATCCTAGGGCTGAGTCCTCCAGTCTCTTCCTCAGCAATCTAGTCCCGTGTCTTTTTCTTTCTTTTTAAAATTTTTATTAGAGTATAATCTATAATGTTGTTAGTTTATTGCTGACAGCAGAATGAATCAGTCATGAAAGTGAAAGTCGCTCAGTCATGTCTGACTCTTTTCGACCCCATGGATTATACAGTCCATGGAATTCTCCGGCCAGAGTACTGGAGTGGGTAGCCTTTCCCTTCTCCAGGGGATCTTCCCAACCCACGGATCGAACCCAAGTCTCCCTGCTTTGCAGGCAGGTTCTTTACCAGCTGAGCCACAAGGGAAGCCCGAATCAGTCATATGTATACATGTACCCACTCCTTTCTTTAGATTTCACTCTCTTTTAAGTCACCACAGATCATGGAGTAGAGTTCCCTGAGCTATATATACAGCAGTTCATCATTAGTTACCTGTTAACACATAGTACTGTGTATATGTCGTTCCTTATATCCCAATTCATCCTATCTCCTCTCCCCTTCTTGGTAACCATAAGTTTGCTCTCTACGTCTGTGCTAGTCCCGTGTCTTTAAATGCCATCTAAATACTGGCATCCCCAAATGTGCATGTCCAGCCTCCGACTGTCCCCTGAACTGCAGACTGCCCACTTACATCTCCACTTAGCTGTCTTGTCAGCATCAGATTTGATGTGTAAACTAAACCAGGGCTCCTGCCTCACCACCTCACTTCCCGCCTCCCTGGCTCCACCCAGGGTGTCCATGACAGTGAATAATGCCATTTTTTAAAAGAGGTATTTTGTTTGTTTAAATATTTATCTGGCTTCGCCAGGTCTTAGTCACCGCACATGGGATCTTGAGTCTTCATCGCAGCAGGCAGGAGCTTTAGTTCTGGCACGTCTGGTTCCCTGACCAGGGGTTGAGCCCAGGCCCCTGCATTGGGAGCATGGAGTCTTAGCCGCTGGACTACCAGGGAAGTCCCATTAAATAATGACATTTTTGGCCTATCTGATCAGGCCCATAAAATCTGGGAGTCCTCTCGGACTCTTCTCTCGTCACCCACACCTGACCACCCGCAGGTCCCCTGGGCTTACCCCGGGTGTGCCCGGCCTCCCGTCTCTCACCCGTCTCTGCTGACGTGTGCTCCAGCCAGCGCTGCCCCTCCCTGTGCTGCCCTGGTGCCCTCCCGACTGGCTTCTGGGTCCCCACTCCCCCTCACAGCTGTCCAGTCTTCATTCAGCAGCCAGAGCGTGAATTAGATCATACCGGGCCGATCCAGGCCGTCCGTGGCTCCCCTCTACACCGTGACCGAAAGCCAGAGCCCTGCCTGGCCCGCCCGCACCCCTGTCCCTGGCTGTTCTGCCCCTCGGCTCGGCCGCCTGAGCTTCTCCCCTGGGTGTTTTTGGAGGATCCCACACACACTGCTGCCTCAGGCCCTGCCCTTGCTCCTCCCTCTGCCTGGCGTGCACCTGCCGCCCACTGAGGGAGCCAAGAGCGGGGCTCAGGAGCCTGGCTTCAGGTGCTGGCCGTGTGCTGTCCTGTGACCTGGGGGGTTGCTGACCCTCTCGCGCAGGGAGCACATGGCCCTGGGGTGGTGGTGGTGAGCTTCGCACAGGAGCGCGCAGCTCCTGAGTCAGAGCTGCGCTGGGTGACTGTGACGGGTGCCCCCTCCCGCCCCACAGGCCTCTGCTCCCAGGCCCCCCGGGGCCCGAAGCAGCACCATGTCAGGCTGTCTCCTCGTGGCCCCCTAACCCTGCCTCTGTTTTGCCGTTGCTGTCTAGTGTGATATTCCTTCGCTGCTGCTGTGTGCTCTTCTCTCTTGTAAGGAGGGGAGCTCCTTGTCGGCTGCTTTGTCACTGGAGCTCAGGAGGCACACGGGAAGCTCACGAATTCTCACTGAATGAGAGGACAGAAGCATGTGTTGGGTGTGGGTTGAGCCTCAGAGTGGGGAAAGTTGTGTGTCTTTAAAGCCAGGAGGGCGTTTCCTGGAGGGTGCTGCTGCGGCTCCCCCCAGCCCCGCTGTGCTGAGGCTGCCTGGTCACGAGGGGTGACATCGAGTGGGCCGCTGTAAAGGGCTGCTGCTCCTAAGCCACCTCAGTCGTGTCCGACTCTGTGCAGCCCCATAGACGGCAGCCCACCAGGCTCCCCAGTCCCTGGGATTCTCCAGGCAAGAACACTGGAGTGGGTTGCCATTTCCTTTTCCAATGCATGAAAATGAAAAGTGAAAGTGAAGTCGCTCAGTCATGTCCGACTCTTTGCAGCCCCATGGACTGCAGCTTATCAGGCTCCTCCGTCCATGGGATTTTCCAGGCAAGAGTACTGGAGTGGGGTGCCCTTGCCTTCTCCTCTGTAAAGGGTAGGAGCCCACAGATCCTGGGGGCTTCAAGGGTGGGAGGAAGGTGATGGGAGCCTTTCCCCAGTGAAGGTGTTGCCTCTTCTGACCCTGTCACATTCCAACTGCAGCAGAGATTGTGGGTCCCCTTGATGGACACCCATTGACAGTCTGCCAGATGTTGACCATTGGGTTTCATCTGCTTTACTGGAGAGGAAGGAGGTGGGACAGCGCAGGCGGGCTCACGGAGCAGGTCCTCACCAGGCACTGCCCCTGTGACTAAAGAAAAGGCTCCTGAGAGGGGATTGGGAGAGGAAGGTGAGAGAGGAAGTTGGGGGACTGGACTCCCAAAGGCCTCAAATGCCTGTCACTTCGGGAGGTGACTTCCTCTTTTGGGTCTTCCAGGAAGCATCAAAGCTCAGGAGGTGTTCTCCACACATACTTAGACTTTCCCTTGAGTAGTCTATGTAATTGTGAAATAAGTCGCAAGGAGAAAATTACTGTTTTTGTTCACTTGAAAAAATAGTTCATTTCTCTCAGTTTCAGGTGGATTTGGTAAATTTGAGGGTGTGGGCTTCCTCCCTTCTATGTCCTGCAGTTTTGTTCCTGGCCCGTCATGACTTCAGAAGGAACAGCGAACAAGCAGCCGCTTCTTTGAAGGGCTAGGTGCTGACTGAGCAGTGAGACCACCGCTGTTGCCTTCTGTCAGGAGCCAGCACCACCTGCCAGGGTCTGCCGCGGGTGCCTTGGGATCGCAGGTCCTGCCCTTGCTATTTTGCAGGTTGGGTCAGACCCCAGGAGCGATGGGCTGGAGGGCTTCATGGGTCGTTCTGTCGAGTGTCACTTCTGGGCCTGTCTGGACAGAAACAAAGCCGTCTTGCGCGGGACGCAGTATCCGTATTCAGTGAGGATTAGCGCTTCGTTGTTGTTGATATTTCCCTGCCAGAGGAAGGCAGCTGGCTAGCTGTGGACAAACAGCAGCCTGAGATCTAGTGAGGAGGGTTCTCCAGTTGTCTGTGAACCCTTGGGAAGATGTCTTTCCTTCAAAATGAGGACCTGCATTTCCTTGTTTTGGAATGAGAGGATTGGACTAGCTCTGTGGATTTTAGCCTTTTGGAAGTCTTTGGGACTTTAATGAATGCCAGGGACTTCTCTTCCCAGGAAAATGAATGCACGTGTGTTGGTCAATCCTTTGGACATCCCCTGAAGCCCCTGAGATGAAACCCTGGACCTCGAAGGCTCTGCCCCACCTGACCCCCATCCGCCTCCCCCATTCTCATACCTCCAGCTTCACAGGGCCTTTGCACATGCTGTTCTGGCCCAGGACGGCTTCCCCGTGTGCTTGGGCAGCTCCTCCTCCAAGTCTCACCCTTCCCTGACCACCCAGATTAGATTAGGTGACCCTGCTAGACTTGCTTCCCCTGCCCTGAGCTTCTCAGTGCTGATGACAGTGGTAATTAAGTGATGCTTTGCTTGCCTTGTCTGAGTCTCCTCATTTGTGGGGTGAGTCCCAGGCCATTCAGGCCATAACCGTCTGAGACTGACCTGTGAGTGTGCATGCGTGTGTCGTAAGAGAGCCCCGGTTTGCATTTCCTGTGACACACTGCTCGAGACGCGCCTTCGCCATCAGCGATTTCCGTGGCGCTGGGCAGAAACATCACTTCAAAGCAGGGACGAGGGCACCCAGAAGACAGGCTCCCAGACTTTCTGCCTCGGTGCTCTGCCGGTCTGGCCTCCAGGCTGGCCCTCCCTTTTGTTTGCGCTCTGGATGGAGCTGCAGCTCCCACTTTGGAACATTCCCACAGTGCTTGGTGCTTCCTTGTATTGTTGTATTTTTCTCTGGAGGGGAAGTGACCAACATCAGCCTTTCCTCCCAGTAGACAAATTCCATGCACAAAGCTACACGTCAGCTTCTGGGCGCCCGCTGGAGAGCCCGGCTTCCGTCTCCTGCCCGGGGGGGGGGGGGGGGGGGGTGTTGAAGTTGTGCACAACATCGTCACAGACCTTTCTCTTGTGAGCAGTGGGCAGTGCCTTGCAGGACTCCCTGACGCAGGTTTCTTCTGAGTCCAGTACGGCTTGCGTCGAGGATGGTGGTGGTGTTTAGTCCCTAAGTCATGTGCAGCTCTTTTTGCCACCCCATGGGCTGTGTAGCCAGGCTTCTCTGTCCATGCGATCTCCCAGACAAGAATACTGGAGCTGGTTGCCATTCCCTTCTCCAGGGGATCTTATAAACCCAGGAATCGAAGCCATGCCTCCTGCTTGGCAGATAGGTTCTTTACCACTGAGTCACCAGGGAGTCCCTGCATTGAGGATAGGACTCTGTAAAACACTTCAGACATCAATAGACGCATGTTACCTCCCCAGCTTATGTTGCTTATATTATGCTGATGATACAAATGTTTGTAAGTGAAACTTTATTTGCACTAAGGGAGTAGGTTGTTTACCAGAATGTTGCAGCGAATCTTACTGATACAGAAGGAAAATATCCCTCATGATGGCAAATAATTTTTCTTTAATGTATTGTCTTTAAAGTTGGATGTTCATAGATGATAAAAGAATATTGAAACCCATTAACTCTTTAAGTGTGCCAGCACCTTTAAAGTATCCTGCTGAAGCTTCAGACTGCCCTAGGAAGTAGGCAGCTTGCTAGCACGTATTTTCCATGTGAAAAAATCAGGTCCAGGGAGGCCAAGTTCCTTTCTCAAAGTCGCCCAGCTGGGAGGTGCCCAGCTAGAGATCCAGACTGGGCCAGCTCTCCTCCAAAGCCAGTGTTTCCCGCTCCTTCCGCACCCTGCTCGGGAGGGAGAGGTGGCAGGTTACCCAGCCAAGAGTTAAGCTTCTGGGGTCTGGATCTGGCTGTGTCACCGAGGGTGGCGCCTTGACCCTGGCTCTGCCCCCCCACCCCCCAAGCTCTTAGGGGAGACGGTTCGGTCAGTCCGTGTCCGTTAGGCCCTGCCGTTCTGTGGGTCGGCGCCTTGGGGCCTGTGGTAGTCGTGCTCCCACTCCCGGGGGCTCTGACGGACAGCAGCCTTATCTCCGCGGTGTCCTCGGGGTGACTGCGCAGGACTCGGAGGCCGGGACGCTGGCCGTGCGCTCCCATTCGGGCGGCGCTTCCCTTTGACCGCTCTCACCCGAGAGCCCCGTGGCCCCCTGAGCTGTGGGTTAGATGGTCGCTTGCCCTGCCGGGGACAAGTCCCGGAGACGCTGTCTGAGAAAAGGCCGTCGGATTCATCTTTCCCTGTCCCCAGCCCCCGGCAGTTCGCAGGGAATCCTTTTGGGAGGCCGCAGTCCCCTGAGACACAGCTGACCCACAGGGTCCTCCCTTCAGAGCTGCTCTCAGGGATGTCTCCAGGTGGTTTGGAAGGTTCGGCA
>SJXQ01006331.1:143940-154767 GCA_006408695.1 Aepyceros melampus | reverse complement strand
CCATCGGGGGCTCGGCCTGGGCCGAGGAGTGGCGAAGGCGGACGAACAGTGCTCTGGTGGCCCGCGCCCCGGCTCTTGCCGCAAGGAGAGTTTGTTTGCGGACTGGAAGCTCTGGTTCACCCACTGCAGGCTGTATTTGTTGGGGCAGGTGGAGAAGTCTTCATTTGTTTAGTCCTCCTGTCTGCCCGTCTGTTCATGGGTCATTAGGCATCTGCGTGTCCGGGTACTCTGCTGGTGCTGGGCGGCATTGTGTGCAGAGCATTTGATACATTAAAACTTTCTTAAGGTGAAAAGAGACATTAGCATGCAGGTTCAAAAGTAGAACTTCTTTGATCTATTGTGCTTCTGTAGATGAATTGAACTAAATTTCTCGGGGAAGAAATGAGGTCAGACATATCTGGCACTGAACACTTGCCTAAGGAAAATTATTACGGTTTGGGGAAGGAAACTGAGGGCCCTTCAGAGTGTGTCAGAAGGGTGGGGCGGTCACTGATGGTGACAGGGATGGGGCCCTGGGTGTGCTGTGGGTGTTTGAGCCGCGGCTGGGTGTCGGCGGCCCCTCCAGGCGGCTGGGGCTCGGGTCTGCGCTCCTTCCTGGTTCGTGGCTCGGTTTGACTGGAAAGAGTGCTCCGTGCGCAGTGTGGGGGTGGCGGGAAAGTGGAACAGACACGTGCTATTGGCTTTGAGAAGTCTGGACTCACAGGCCACGATCGTGTGAAAATGACTTCTGTGTCGGTAGATGGGAATCAGAAACCTCAGGCTCCTGTAGAGATCTGGATGCGGCTTCTTCGGTTCTGCGTACGCCGGCAGGGTTCTCTTGCTCCCTTGGAAGGGGCCGTGACCGGTGTGGCGCCCTGGCCGTGGTGTGCACGCTGAGCAGTGGAAGCCCTGGCGTGCCGAGTGCCTTTTGGACGCCCTCTCTTTGGCTCCGTGGGCCTTTCTTTGTCTTTAAATTTTACTCTGGCTCCCCCATCCTACCCTCCAGTCACTTGGATTGCGTGCCTTTGGCCAAATTGGCTGAAGCCAGGTATCTGCCTTCCGAGCTACTGTGGTTTCACGGTCAAACTGTGTGAGCTGATGGTGGGAGCGATTTCCCGAGGGGACTCCTAAGTGTCTGTCTTATTTGGTCCTCATCGTAGCCAGGGAGGTGGGACTACGGCATTCTGTGCAGCTAACGGATGGGGAAACCGACACTGCTGTGCTCGGTGGGCAGGCCAGAATATGGCCCCAGGTGTGGGGCCTCAGTCTCCCCACTGCCTGCACTCCAGAGATTCCTGAAGAGCTTTTCTACCCTCAGGCTCTAAGATCTCAGTCAGTGAAATCTTTCCGTGTACCTTGACATTTTATTTTCTTTAATTTTTCCCCCACAAAAAAAGCGTATGACTCCACGCCCTTTCTTCCAGGGAATCTGTTGTTCAGAATCTGGGTGGTGCAGCATTGTCTCCAGAAATGTTAGTTCCAACGTAGACTGTATGGCTGGAGCTTGAGGTTGCAAACTCCTGTTTGTCCTCCGAGCTCTTCTTCTTGGGAAACTGAAGTGCAGCTTGCATTTTGATGTTTGCTTACTTTTCCCCTTGGAAACACAGTCTTAATGAAGTCAGTTTGTTTTCGCCGATGGAACTTGTCCCGGATGCACACTGGTCTAAGGGCTAGAACCTCAAAAAGAAGGTGTGACCCTGGGGTCTGTGTGACAGTGTTTCTTGTGGCACACCCCCAAACTGGTCTATTTTTAGCTTTCAGCTTCTTGATCATGTGATTTCCCACTCCTCCCCCAAGGAAAAGCAGTGTTGATGGGGTTTGGAAATGAAGCTCAGTCTCCGAGGCTGCTGTTGTGCCAATGAGTATTGGAGTGTCAGGAAAGCCGAGAATAGACGGGTCCGGAGACCTACCGCCGGGGCGGTAACAAGCCTTGTTTTCTGATTTCCTCCCTGGAAGTGAAGAGAGTTGGACAGGCAGGAGGCAAAGACCTTTCAGAGCAGAGTTCAAGTTTTTCTTGCACAGGCTTGCCGCTGGGTGATGGGGATGTCTGGGAGATGAATCCCCGTCCAGCCAGTGGCTTGGTCTGTGTTTGCTCTTCAGCAAAGACACTTGGGCTTGGAAGGGCTCTGTGACCCAGCTTAGTTAGAATGGGCAATGCTATTGACAAGCAGAAGCCCCTGAAACGAAGCCACCTGTGTCCCTGGAAACCAGGTAAGAAGACCCCGCGCTTCGTCCCCAGGAAGAAGGGCTTCAGACGCTGTCTGTTGGGACGCTGCGGTGTAAGACCAGACCTGAGCCTGTGGGCCAGACCATGAAGACTATGAACAGACAGTTCTGCTAAGGAATGAGATGATTCGCAGCTCTGTGATGGCCTAACTTGGCTGAGAACTTTAGTTCAGTTTGAGATTTTAGTGCAGCACATGTCGCTGGGTTGAAATTTTTCAGTTTTAAAAAATATCCCAAAGAAAAATTTTGGTATCCAGGAGTTTGCATTTTTAGTGACAGTTTGGTTTAGAGAATGTTAATAATAGCTTTTAAATATATAGCACCTTTCTTCCTAAGAGTTCAAAGTACCTCCTATTAAAAAAAAAAAAAAAGAACCACCTTGTATTTGTCTATCCTCGATGTCCATGGTACAGGACAGCAGCATCTATCACCACCTCCTCCGTGGCCTCGGGCTCGTGTTAGTGTTAGCTCTGGAAGGAAGAAGCCAGAGGGACCACCCCACAGTGTGCTGTGGTGTGCCTGAAACTGGAGGACCCTTGAGCAGGGTCCCGGGTACTTGCTGCCCTTTTCACTGTTACTAACCTAGCAGACCAGCAGTTCGCAGACCCAGCAGGCACCCAAATACCAAAGATAGTGCCCACAGGGCTTCATCAGGTATGGACTCTTTTATCTCCACTTGCCAGAAAAGAAGGGAGGTGGCACCTGACCTGTAGCGAGACAGTTTGATTACAAGCGTGTGCCCAGGTGTGCGTTTATGAACAGAAACAAAAAACTGGGAGAAAACACATGGAAATGTCAGTAATAGTTATATTTCGTGTTCAGGTTATGGACAGTTTTTTTTTTCTTCTTGAAAAACGTCAGTGGGATGCTAACTTACCATTATCCCTCTAAGTTTCCGTCAGTCAGCGAGCTATTTCGGAAAAGGTACTCCTTTCTGGTCCTTTATCAAATCCTGCTTTGAATTAAAAAACGATGAAAGACATTTGAGGGACAGACCAGGAAATTTGAATATGAACTGGGTGGTAGATGGTATTTGGAAAATGTTGCTAAAACCATTGTGTGATGGTGGTAATGAGTCATGTAGGAGAATGTCCATCTTGGTATCGTCACGCTGAAGTATTTAGGAGGAAAAGGTTATACTGGCAATAATTTTACTCTAAAATGGTTCAGGTGAGTGAGTGAACACTTGCTTATAGGTAAGAAAAACAGGATCATTTTAACAACTGTTAGAATCCAGGTAATGAATATATGAGATTTGTTATATTTTCTTTAATGTACTTTACTCACTTGGGGGAGAGAAACATAAAAAAAAACAGTTGCTTTTCATGTCATAATACTTTGTCCTTCCAAAGAGTGGCTCCAGCAGACACGGGTATTTACATGTGGGCTGGGATGCAGCAGTCTCTCCCTGCTGTATGGGCTGGTGTCTCCAGTTACTGGGAAGAAAAGCCACCTGATCCAATGACACGATCGCCAGCGTTATAACAGGAATTTAACGGTTTACTTCCTTTCAAGTTGTTTACTCTGGTTTTCCTTAGGAAAATATATGAATGAAAGCTTCTTGATATTTCCAGGGGAAGCAGCTGGGTTTACAGACAAAAATGAAAGCTGTTGTGTTGTTTAGTTGTGTTCAGAAATGTAAACGAGAGGGGCTGATGGCAGGGATTTCAGAATCCACAGTGAACTGGGAGTAAAAAGAGCAATTAACTGCCGCTGATTTCTGGGTCTTCACAGATCCTTTGGACCCGGGGCACGTCTCTGCCAGTGTAGGAATTTGGTTTGTGCACGGGAGACCCCGTACCTCGTTTATTCTTCGATCCAACATCTGTGGATGCTCTGCCAAGGACCCACAGTAACAGGGGTGTGGAGTTTATCTGTTCTTCACAGTTTGTCAGTAAAGGCCATTGATGTTTTGAAACAGTAATTTCAGAACAGTGTTCAGGAGTGATTTCGCGAATCCCCGTCACCACCCTGAGCCTGAGGTGAAGTCCAGGCTCAGCACGAACATGAAATCACAGGGACTGACTTGATGGCTCCAGGCTGGAGGGCACGCGGCGTGGAATCAGTGCCTTGCTTTAGGGGCCTCATGTGTGGTTGCTGCAGGCAGCTGCAGCAGCCCTGGCTCCCTCTGACTGCTGTCCAGCCTGTCTGTTGGCCTGCCATGGCAGACTTTAACCTGAGCCAGACAGTTGTGATTAGGAAGGTCAGATCCAGAATAAATTCTGAAGGGACATTTAGAGGAAATCATTATCTGCCTTTTAGACCATTTATGTTTCTGCTCCTGTGTGTAGATCTGGGAGGTTAAAAAACTGAGGAGACAGAAGACTAGTTTGGAAAACATGAATCTCACTGTCTCTGCTTGCTGTCCCCCTAAAAGAGCATCTTACACACAGTAATGTCTCTCTGATGATTTTAAACAGTGTGAGACGCAGACCCTTTGAAGGGACCAATGTTATGCTCTCTGACTCTTACAACTAGTTTTCTTACAGCCTCAAAACCCAAAACTTAAGAGAGAGACAGTACAGCCTTTTTTTGGTTTTTACACTAACGAATACTTGCCATCATTGATAAACTGGAATCATTTGTATTACCATGGTGAGTTCTAGCAGGTCCCTGCCCAAAAATATAGCATGGGAGACGGGATAAGGCAGTAGCTTCTGTGATCCTCCGTGGTCCAGCCAGCCGGAGCTCTGCCCTGTCTTGCTGTCTGACTTTGAACAAGTGAATTCTGGTTACTGCGTGACATGGTCAGAAACCTGAGGGCTGTCTGTCGGGGTTGCGGTTCTGCCCTCCATTCCCACCCAGCGTATGGCACTCGGTGGCCGAGCTGAGTGCTGCGTGGCTCCTGGGGCGTGGTAGATGCTGCTGGTGCTGGCCTTCCGGCTTTGTAGTTCTCTGCCCAAAGTAGAGTCACTGGGGGATGGAAACAGGTTCAGCCTCCTGTATCCCACAGCAGTTCTGAATTCACAGACTGAATTTATCAACTCTTCGCATAAGAGTTATGCGAAGAGCTGACTCATTGGAAAAGACCCTGATGCTGGGAGGGATTGGGGGCAGGAGGAGAAGGGGACGACCGAGGATGAGATGGCTGGATGGCATCACGGACTCAATGGACGTGAGTCCGAGTGAACTCTGGGAGTTGGTGATGGACAGGGAGGCCTGGCGTGCTGAGATTCATGGGGTCGCAAAGAGTCGGACACGACTGAGCGACTGAACTGAAACTGAACTGAAATTTATCAACAGTTGTTCACACTGCAAAAAATCGCTTCACTAAAGGTACTTAACTCATTTAGTCAGCGTTTGGTTGTTGATGCTTGACCCAGACACCCAGGGAAACCTTCATTCAGCCTAGAGCTGCCCTGAACTTCTCTGAAATATACCTGCTATCCCCCTGCTCTCAGAAGACTTCCTTGTTTTTCTGGTCCTTTTTCCCCCCCAGGAATAACTTGAGGGGTGGCTGATGGTGGTTTTTCTGGGTTTGGGGAATACAGCATAAGCAGACGTTTCCTTGTAATTAGACATTGTGGCTGTAGTTGCACACTGAATTATCTCCCTCAGAAAGCCCCCCAGCATGAGGCCACACTGGCATGGCAAATGGAAATATTAATGATTTGCATATTTGTACACAGCTGGGTGTGAGCGAGTGAAACAAACACCCTCAATGGAAGTGCTGACTCCAAAAGTGTCCTTCCCAGGCAGGGGTGCCTGTAGGCTTTGCAGCCCCAAGAACGAGGTGCCTGGCCAGGGTGGGGGTGGGGAGTCATGGATTTGCATAAATCCAGCACCTCTCTGGTTCCTCTGCCACAGGGGCAGATTTACAATTGTCTGGACTCCAGTCAGCAGTGGTGTTTAGACTTGCCTCTACAAGCTTGTCCCAAGCTGGCTAGCGTGCCAGATCATTACCATCGATGGCTTTTGTGGCCGCAGCTGGAGCTGGCCTCCTTTCCGCCCACCACCCGCATCCGTTGTCTGCCCTCACTCCGTTGCTTTGTGGGGTTGCCATGCTCCGGAACGTGCTCCAGAACGTGCGGCACCCCACTCAGGGCCTTCCCGCTGAGAGGCCAGCCACACGACTTTACATATCCCAACCTGTTTCCTAATTTCTCTGTGACATTAATTATAACGCATACCTCGAAGGACTGTTGTGCACAATTAAATGAGAATATGTAAAGGGGTCATAGCCCTTAGCATACTCAGGCACTTAATGAATCATAGTCATTCATGTTATCGCAGGTTGCGTAATAGAACGAACCCTGGTTTTACACAGGCCAGCTAGCAGTGGAGCTTGGCTAACTACCCACTTCCTTCCCTCAGTTGAAGGGATCACATGCCAGATGATCTCAGAGGTGCCTGGTGAGCTGTGAATCAGTGACCGTCCACGCCAACCACGCCTGTTCGCACGTGCGAGCTCCCCTGGTGTTCAGTGCCTGCAGAAGGCATGGATGCTGCTGGGCACCGTGGTCCCCGGGGTGCTTTGTATGGTGCTGAATTTCTTTGAAAGTAGTTACTGCAGGACTGGGCATAGTTGAGCTGTCCTAGTTAACTGGAATATGTTACTAACCAGGAGAATCCATTTTCCCATCCTGAATAATGTTGAAATGTCTCTTTCCTAATGGCAAAGTGGTTAAGAGCCTGTACACCGGAGCCCAGGTGCCAGGGTTGATGCCTTGGTCTCCCACTTTGAGCTGGCTGATGATTGGCAAGTTCCTTAACTCTTGGGCCTCAGTTTTCTCATTTGTAGATAGTACCTACCTCACGGGGTGACACGAGGATCAAGGGGTTTATGTGTATAAGACACTTAGAACAGTACCAGACAAGTAGCATACATTCAGTAAGAGTTTATTATTGTTATTTTTAGGTTAAGTACAGGGAATTTACATTTTATCTTAGGTGAAAAGATGTTATTAAAGAAGAAATTGGAAAAAAATTGACAAAATGCCAAGAGGAGAATGAATCTTGCATGTCTGGATCTAAAGGGCCTGAAACCTGGTAGGTGAGCCGAAGGACGAGCTGTTTACTGGCCATCTTTTCCGGAGCTGCTGCGCTCACAGGCATATTTTTCATCTGTGGTCTTTAGAGCTACCGTAAGGACTGTGCCATTCCATCACGTTGCTCTTCCGTAACTTATTGGGTCGTGCACCTGCTGCTGGATTGACACTGTTTTCCTTTTCGCTGGAAGAGATGAGGTGACAGTGAGCAGCTGTGTCCGTATGCTCGTGGTTTGCTAGATCTCCTTAGCGCGAGTCTCAAGGTGAAGTTCCCAGTCCAGGAACCTGCCGTGGGCTGTTGCTGCGTCGTTTTTCCAGAAGGCATGTATGTGTTAACATTTTCATGAGCGATGCATAAATTTATCAGGTAGCCACAAGCACATCTGCATCGAGTGTTGTCATTTGAAATTGTTTTCCTTGTAAAACTGAAACTGGTTTTATTAATGCCACCGTGATACAGGCATGGGGGTCAGAGAAGGGGATGGGAAGTTCAGGAGCCACAGAATCTATTTTTGTTTCAAATTTCTGTTTTCCCATGGACTTTTGCATTGGACTTGGCTCAGTCGCATCAAGTGTTGAGTTTCACAGAGAAAAGGCATGATAAGATTTCAGGGATTCTCATTTACCATCACAACTTTTTGTCTTTTGCCTCCCAGGGAGCAGTGATTTTTAAGCGCTTTTGATTTCCTCACATGAAAGGGACAGAGTGAGCCCAGAAGTGATACAGTAGCATCATTAGCGTAACACTTGCTGTTCAGCAGAGTGATGAAGGACCCACTCTTCCTCTTTCCTGTTCCTGTTAGGGGACGATTCGTTACCATTTCCCCAAATGCTCCTACGTGATTGGGCACCAACCCAATTGTTATTAAAATAGATATGCTGTTAGACTGCTTGCTTCAAACCTTGCTGCAAGGGCAGTTTGGGTCAACAAGTGCAGAACATCAGGATATTACTGTGATGGACAAAGATGATGTCCACGCCCGTTCATTGTGGGGTTCCAAGTCGTGATTGGGTGTGACCATGCACAGGCTTCCGGGCAGGAGAAGTTTTCAAGGCAAAGGTTATTTAGCATGCTTTTGGAATTAGTCTTGGGCTGAAAAGACTAATTCTAAAGTGATTCCCTAATTTTGCCAGTGAAGAAATCGAAGCTTAGAAGTGAAGTGGGCCTCCCCTGGCAGTCCAGTGGTTAAGATGAAGCGCTCCCAGGGCAGGGCACAGGCTCAGTCTCTGGTTGGGGAACTGGGATTCCCCATGCTGCAAGGTGCAGCCAAAAAAAAGAGGGAAAAAAATGAAATAACTTGTCTGAAGTCTTGCAACTACTTTGTGGCTTAGTATCTCCAGCCACTTAGTGGCTTAGTGTTAGGATGGTAATATAACAGTGATATAATGTATGTAATAGAGATATATAATGATACAGCATATTGTATATATGATGATTATATATTTTCTATTTATAAAATGTATTTACATGTTAAGAATATATGTTCAATACATTGTGTTTATAATACGTTATATATTGTATCTACCATATACAAAGCATATAATGTGATACAATAATAGATGTAACAATAACACAGTAATAACATATTGGTATAATATTGCAGTAACGCTGGTGGCTTCTTGTATGCCAGATTTGGGACTAAGAGATCTGGGTGCTTTATGGGCTTCTGTTAATCTTTTGTTGTGGTTGTTGTTGTTAAGTGAAAGATCAAATGTAGGAAATGGAAGCCATAAGTGATGGAATTTTTCTCATGAGAAACATGGGGTGTTGTTTTGGGTGTGGATAAGAAAAGGGAAGGAAACTTCGCTTTGTCACCAGATATTTCCAAATTTAGAACAATATCTGCCCCTAGCCATTGGTTTTAGGATATGCTTTACCCTGGGAACATGCGTAAGATACATTTCCGTGCTTAGCTGTTTCTTTTCCAGCCACATGGAGGGTGTTACCAGTATTTAAGATAATAGCAGTGGCCACTGGCCACTGTATCTCTAATTACCTTTTGGCAGTTACGTTAGGGCACTTAGTTTTGGAAGTCATATCTTGCTGAAATACCTAGGTCTCTGTGTCTGGGGACTTTGTGGTCTGCAGCTGAGGAATTTGCCTTATGATGGCTCGTCTTTGTCAGGAGTGGGTAAATTTAAAGAGCCAGGTAGTGAATATTGTAGGCTTTGCAGGGCAAGAGGCAAAATCAAGACTGTTATGTAGGTACTTATATGACCAGCTAAGGTGAAACCATTTTATGGCAGATGGGAAAACCATTCTTCCCCTGCAGGCTATATACAAGGAACATGCAACCGAGAGGCTGACAGGATGCGGGCTGCCGGCAGGTGTGTGCTGACCCCTGGTCTGCAGGGCCCTTTTGGTTGGGTGCTCCCTGCTGTCATCATTCGGAGAAGGCGATGCTCTTGCCTGGAGAACCCCAGGGACGGGGGAGCCTGGCGGGGTGCCGTCTGTGGGGTTGCACAGAGTTGGACACGACTGAAGTGACTTAGCAGCAGCAGCAGCAGCAGCTGTCATTATTACTGGGGAACTCAGAAGCAGGTCACTCGTCAGTCACCAGAACTATTCACATTTCAAGCCAGAGAAAGGACTCAAATATCACCCTCCAACACCTCATTTTTAAAATTGAGATTACTTAAGCTGAACCTTCGGAGAAGGCAATGGCACCCCACTCCAGTACTCTTGCCTGGAAAATCCCATGGGCGGAGGAGCCTGCTAGGCTGCAGTCCATGGGGTCGCTAAGAGTCGGACACGACTGAGCGACTTCACTTTTACTTCTCACTTTCATGCATTGGAGAAGGAAATGGCAACCCACTCCAGTGTTCTTGCCTGGAGAATCCCAGGGACGGGGGAGCCTGGTCGGCTACCGTCTATGGGATCGCACAGAGTCAGACACGACTGAAGCGACTTAGCAGCAGCAGCAAGCTGAACCTTCTGTTTTCTAGCCTATCACACCATTCAGGTCTTTATCTATAAGAATACAATGAGAAAGAGGTCGTGGAAGGTTTGAAGAACCTGGTACTTGGAATATGGAGGCCTTAAACAGTTTTCCTTTACCATTAAATGGGGCACTATAGTAAAATCATTCCACCGTTTCTATACTCATTCATTGATTGACAGACTTTCATCCATTCAACAAACAAACATTGAATGCCTTGTGTGTCGGGCACTGTTCTCGGCATAAGAGATAGCTAGTGAAAAATTAAGACATCATTGGCTTCTGAAGGGTATAGTTTAATATGAACAGTAAAATATATAATCTGTTAGATGACAGGCATCACAGAAAGAAGGCAGGGAGGGGATGTTGGACTGGGAGAGGGCTGATAGTGTTGCAGAGGCTGGAGGGTAGAGGGCTCAGCTGTGAGGAGTCGAGTGGGAGGGCCATGCCATGTGGGCACGTGTGCTCTGGAGAACGGGAAGCTGGTGCAGAGGCCCTGGGCCGGCAGGACGGCGCAAGGCCCACGTGGCTGGAACGGACTTGGGAGGGACCAGCGAGACCGAGGTCAGGAAGCAGCAGAGCCTTGTGGCTGGTGGGGTTTGAAGGGAGGGCCAGTGGGATTTGCTCAAGGGTGCCGTGTGGGGTGTGAGAGAAGAAGAGGTGTTTTGGTCTGAGCATTTTGTCTCATAAACGTA
>SJXQ01006331.1:79805-143731 GCA_006408695.1 Aepyceros melampus | reverse complement strand
TGCGTTTGGCGCAGGTTGAGTTTGGGGTGCCTATGAGAGACCTAAAAGAGGTGGTCACTAGGCAGGGTGAGTGTTGGAGTCTGGATCTCAGAGAAGAAATCTGGGCCTTTTTGGATCTTTGACTTTTAAAACTGGATGAGAGAGATTACTGAGGAAGTGAGTGAGAGAAGAAACCAGAGACTGAGCCCCGGGGCCCCTCAGAATCAGGAGTTTGGGGTGAGGAGCAAGGCCCTGCGGTGAGGCAGGAGGAGGCTCGGAGACTGTGTTGTTCTGGGAACCTGGTGCAGACAGGGTCAGGGGCAGAGGACGAGAGCTGACAGACGACGCTGATTGGGGCAAGTCACGTAAGGACTGAGACTTGAGCACCAGCCTTAGGGCCATGGTGTTCACTGGAGACCTGGACCAGTTTCAGGGCGGTGCTGGAGGTGAAAGGGGGTGTGAGAGAGAAGGGCCAGAGAGGAAGTAGACAGTGGGCATGAGCAGCTCCCTAAGGGCTTTTGCTGCAACACAGAGCAAAGACAGGTTGATGGTTGTTGAGGGTAGCGGGGTCAAGGGAGAGCTTTTTTTTTCATTACTTTATTTTTGATTGCACTGGGTCTTGGTTGCTGTGAACAGGCTCTAGTTGGAGAGTGGGAGCTACTCTAGCTGCGATGTGTGGGGCTTCTCATTGTGGGGGCTTCTCATTGTGGAGGCTTCTCTTGTTGAGGAGCATGGGCTCAACAGCTGTGGTGCCTAGGCTTAGCTCTGCATCACATGGGATCTTCCCAAACCGGGGATTGGCCCTGTGTCCCCTGAGTTGGCAGGCAGGTCCTTATCTACTGGACCACCAGGGAAGTCCCAAGGGAGAGCTGTTTTAAAGGGAGAAATAAAGGCATGATTGAATGCAGATGTGAATAATCCAGGTCCCTGCAGTCACTCAGTCGTGTCTGACTCTTTGCGACCCTGTGGACTGCAGCACACCAGGCTCCCGGTCCATCACCAACTCCCGGCACTTGCTCAGACTCATGTCCATCGAGTCAGTGATGCCATCCACCCATCTCATCCTCTGTCGTCCCCTTCTCCTTCTGCCCTCAATCTTTCCCAGCATCAGGGTCTTTTCCAGTGAGTCAGGTCTTCTCATCAGTTGGCCAAAGTATTGGAGTTTCAGCTGCAGCATCAGTCCTTCCAATGAATATTCAGGACTGATCTCCTTCAGAATGGACTGGTTGGATCTCCTTGCAGTCCAAGGGACTCTCAAGAGTCTTCTCTAACACCACAATTTAAAAGCATCAACTCTTTGGCACTCAGCTTTCTTTATAGTCCAACTCTCACATCCATACGTGTCTGCTGGAAAAACCATAGCTTTGACTAGATGGACCTTTGTTGGCAAAGTGATGTCCCTGCTTTTAATATGCTGTCTAGTTTGGTAATAGCTTTTCTTCCAAGGAGTAAGTGTCTTTTCATTTCATGGCTGCAGTCACCATCTGCAATGACTTTGGAGACCAAGAAAATAAAGTCTCTCACTGTTTCCACATCTATTTGCCGTGAAGTGATGGGGCCAGGTGCCATGAACTTAGTTTTTTGAATGTTGAGCTTTAAGCCAGCTTTTCCACTCTGCTCTTTCACGTTCCTCTTTAGTTCCTCTTCACTTTCTACCATAAGAGTGATGTCAGCTGCATATCTGGGATTATTGATATTTCTCCCAGCAATCTTGATTCCAGCTTGTGCTTCTTCCAGTCCAGCATTTCTCATGATGTACTCTGCATAGAAGTTAAATAAGCAGGGTGACAATATACAGCCTTGACGTACTCCTTTTCCTATTTGGAACCAGTCTGTTGTTCCATGTCCAGTTCTAACTGTTGCTTCCTGACCTGCATACAGATTTCTCAAGAGGCAGGTCAGGTGGTCTGGTATTCCCATCTCTTTCAGAATTTTCCATAGTTTATATTATATAGTAGAACTGACAAATAGACTCAAGGGATTAGATCTGATAGACAGAGTACCTGAAAACTATGGATGGAGGTTCGTGACACTGTACAGAAGACAGTGATCAAGATCATCCCCAAGAAAAAGAAATGCAAAAAAGGCAAAATGGTTGTCTGAGGAAGCCTTACAAATAGCTGAGAAGAAAAGAGAAGCTAAAGGCAAAGAAGAAAAGGAAAGATATATCCATTTGAATGCACAGTTTCAAAGAATAACAAGGAGAGATAAGAAAGCCTTCCCCAGCGATCAATGCAAAGAAATAGAGGAAAACAATAGAATGGGAAAGACTAGAGACCTCTTCAAGAAAATGAGAGATACCAAGGGAACATTTCATGCAAAGATGGGCTCGATAAAGGACAGAAATGGTATGGACCTAACAGAAGCAGAAGATATTAAGAAGAAGTGGCAAGAATACACAGAAGAACTGTACAAAAAAGATCTTCATCACCTGGATAATCACGATGGTGTCATCACTCACCTAGAGCCAGACAACCTCGACTGTAAAGTCAAGTGGACCTTAGGGAGCATCACTATGAACAAAGCTAGTGGAGGTGATGGAATTTCAATGGAGCTATTTCAAATCCTGAAAGATGATGCTGTCAAAGTGCTGCACGCAACATGCCAGCAAATTTTGAAAACTCAGCAGTGGCCACAGGACTGGAAAAGGTCAGTTTCCATTCCAATCCCAAAGAAGGGCAATGCCAGAGAATGTTCAAACTATTGCACAGTTGCACTCATCTCACACGCTAGCAAAGTAATGCTCAAAATTCTCCAAGCCAGGCTTCAACAGTATGTGAACCATGAAATTCCAGATGTTCAAGCTGGATTTAGAAAAGGCAGAGGAACCAGAGATCGAATTGCCAACATCTGCTGGATCATCGAAAAAGCAAGAGAGGTCCAGAAAAACATCTACTTCTGCTTTTTGACTATGCCAAAGCCTTTGACT
Source organism: Aepyceros melampus (assembly GCA_006408695.1). Taxonomy (NCBI): domain Eukaryota; kingdom Metazoa; phylum Chordata; class Mammalia; order Artiodactyla; family Bovidae; genus Aepyceros; species Aepyceros melampus. Next base: position 140,823 of record SJXQ01006331.1, on the reverse strand, counting down.
GTGTGGATCACAATAAACTGTGGAAAATTCTGAAAGAGATGGGAATACCAGAGCAGCTGACCTGCCTCCTGAGAAATCTGTATGCAGGTCAAGAAGCAACAGTTAGAACCGGACATGGAACAACAGACTGGTTCCAAATTGGGAAAGGAGTGCGTCAAGGCTGTATATTATCACCCTGCTTATTTAACTTATATGCAGAGTACATCATGAGAAATGCCGGGCTGGATGAAGCACAAGTTGGAATCAAGATTGCTGGGAGAAATATCAATAACCTCAGATATGCAGATGACACCACCCTTATGGCAGAAAGTGAAGAGGAACTAAAGAGCCTCTTGATGAAAGTGAAAGAGGAAAGTGACAAAGTTAGCTTAAAGCTCAACATTCAGAAAACTAAGATCATGGCATCCAGTCCCATCACTTCATGGGAAATAGATGGGGAAACAGTGGAAACAGTGTCAGACTTTATTTTTCTGGGCTCCAAAATCACTGCAGATGGTGACTGCAGCCATGAAATTAAAAGACGCTTACTCTTTGGAAGAAAAGTTATGACCAACCTAGATAACATATTCAAAAGCGGAGATATTACTTTGCCGACTAAGGTCTGTCTAGTCAAAGCTATGGTCTTTCCAGTAGTTATGTATGGATGTGAGAGTTGGACTGTAAATAAGGCTGAGCGCCAAACAATTGATGCCTTTGAACTGTGGTGTAGGAGGAGACTCTTGAGAGTCCCTTGGACTGCAAGGAGATCCAACCAGTCCATTCTGAAGGAGATCGGCCCTGGGATTTCTTTGAAAGGAATGATGCTGAAGCTGAAACTCCAGTACTTTGGCCACCTCATGCGAAGAGGTGACTCATTGGAAAAGACCCTGATGCTGGGAGGGATTGGGGGCAGAAGGAGAAGGGGATGACCGAGTATGAGATCGCTGGATGGCGTCACTGACTCCATGGGTGTGGGTCTGGGTGAACTCTGGGAGTTGGTGATGGACAGGGAGGCCTGGCGTGCTGCGATTCATGGGGTCGCAGAGAGTCGGACATGACTGAGCAACTGAACTGAACTGAGTGCATTCTCTTGGCAAAACTCTGTTAGCCTTTACCCTGCTTCATTTTGTACTCCAAGTCCAAATTTTCTTGTTAATCCAAGTATCTCTTGGTTTCCTCCTTTTGCATTCCAGTCCCCTGTGATGAAAAGGACATTTTTGGGGGGTGTTAGCTCTAGAAGGTCTTGTAGGTCCTATAGAGCCGTTCGATTTCAGCTTCTTCAGCATTTCTGGTCGGGGCATAGACTTGGATTACTGTGATATTGAATGGTTTGCCTTGGAAATGAACAGAGCTCATTCTGTCATTTTTGAGATTAAACCCAAGTCCAAGTTCCATTTTGGACTCTTTTGTTGACTATGATGGCTACTCCATTTCTTCTAAGGGATTCTTGCCCACAGTAGTAGATATAATGGTCATCTGAGTTAAATTCACCCATTCCAGTCCATTTTAGTTCACTGATTTCTCAGTGTTCACTCTTGCCATCTCCTGTTTGACCACTTCTAATTTGCCTTGATTCATGGACCTGACATTCTTGGTTCCTGCGCAATATTGCTGTTTACAGCATCAGACTTCACTTCTGTCACCAGTCACATCCACAGCTGGGCATTGTTTTCGCTTTAGCTCTGTCTCTTCATTCTTTCTGGAGTTACTTCTCCACTTTTCTCCAGTAGCATATTGGGCACCTACCAATATGGGGAGTTCATTTTCAGTGTCTTATCTTTTTGCCTTTTCATACTGTTCGTGGGGTTCTCAAGGCAAGAACACTGAAGTGGATTGCCATTCCCTTCTCCAGTGGACCGCATTTTGTCAGACCTCTCCACCATGACTCATCCGTCTCAGGTGGCCCTACATGGCATGGCTCATTGTTTGACTGAGTTAGACAAGGCTGTGGTCCGTGTGATAAGCTTGATTAGTTTTCTGTGATTGTGGTTTTCAGTCTGTCTGCCCTCTGATGGAGAAGGATAAGAGGCTAATCGAAGCTTCCTGATGGGAGAGACTGACTGAGGGGGAGACTGGGTCTTGCTCTGATGGGTGGGCCCATGCTTAGTAAATCTTTAGTCCAGTTTTCTGTTGATGGACGGGGCTGTGTTCCCTCCCTGTTGATTGACCTGAGGCCAAACTATGATGCAGGTGACGAAGATGATGGCGACTTCCTTCCAAAGGTCCCGGGCACACACTGCCACACTCAGTACCCTGACCCTGCAGCAGGCCGCCGCCACCGACCCACACCTCCCCGGAGACTCCTGGACACTCCCGGGCAAGTCTGGGTTGGTCTCCTGTGGGGTCCCGGCTCCTTTCTCCTGGGTCCTGGTGCACAAGGTCTGTCTGTGCCCTCCCAGAGTCTGTTTCCCAGTCTTGGGTAAGTTCTGTAATCAAATCCCACTGGCCTCCAAAGTCAAATTCTGTGGGGGTTCTCAGTCCCTTTGCCAGATCCCCAGGTTGGGAAATCTGTTGTGGGTCCTAGAAATTTCTTAACAGTGTGAGAGTTTCTTTGGTATAATTGTTCTGCAGTTTGTGGGTCATCTGCTCAGTGGCTCCATGGTGGAGTTAATGGTGACCTCCTCCAAGAGGACTTAAGCCACAGCCTGTTTAACCCAGGTAGCTGCACCCAGAGCCCATGTCCCAGTGGCAGGGGACTGCTGATCCCAGCCTCCACAGGAGACTCAAACACAGGTCTGGCTCAGTCTCTGTGGGGTCTCTGGGTTCTGGTGGGCACAAGGTCTTGTTGAGCCCTCCAAGCGTCTCTGGCTGGTATGGGGTTTGATTCTAAACAAGATTTCACCCCTCCTACTGTCTTGCTGGGGCTTCTCCTTTGCCCTCGGACGTGGGTGGGATCCAGCATTCTCTTGTAGATGGTTGTTCAACAGCAAGTTGTAATTTTGGGGTTCTCGCAGGAGAAGATGAGTGCACCTCCTTCTCCTCCACCATCTTTGAGGGTAATCCAGTAGAGAAGGGAAAACTGAGGACTGGGGAATTCCTGGCAGAGAGAGACACTGTAGCAGCTGTGTGTTTTGAGACCACTCTAGCACTCAATGCTAACAAATGACCCCAGTGTTTAGTGACCCAGTGATGCCTTAATTTAGTTCATGCTTCTGAAAGGGGTGGTTTAGGCTGCAGTCCTGGTCTCAGCTGGGGTCCCTCTTGTGTCTGTGGTCAGCTGCCGGGAGGCTCACCTCTGCCCCAGCCGGGGCCCGAGGTCACTCACCTGGCAGCTGGAGGCTTCCTAGAGAGCAGGGTGCACACGGCCTCCTGAGGCCAGGGTCAGAACTGGCACGGTGTTGCCTCCGCTTCATCTTGTTGGTAAAAGCATGTCCCAGGACAGCCCAGATTCAAGGTGAGAGAGAGACCCACCTCTGGATGGAAGGCCTCTGAAGTCAAAGGGGATTACCGTGGCCATCTTTGCAAGCAGGTCTGGGAGCCAAGAGTATTGCATTTGAGCCTCCCAAGAGTTTTGTGTGACGGGTATAGTATTTTATCTTCATTTCACAGATGGGGAAATGGGGTCAGTGAGTGTCCGGTGACTTGCTCAGGATCACACAGCTGGTCGGGGGCAGGGTTGGGGCCCACACCTTGCTTTCTCCAATCTTCTCCCTGGCCCCCTGTCCTGAGAGTGTGGGTGCGCACGCAGACTGAAATGCTGCTTCCTCTCTTTGTTGGGCAAGGGAATAACATTTTTGAAGATGATTATCTCATAATTAAGATGGACTGAGGGAGGCAGTTATATTGTTATGGTCTGCATGTTTACTGGGGGATTGGCCAGCTGTGTTTATTAGAATCCCATTGAGGTCACAGTGGCGTGTGTAATTAGGACCTTGATTGACACAAAACGTGTGTGTCCACTGTCAGCCGGACCCTCAGTGCACTTTGACGGACTGTGCGTGCCATTTCTCGGCTGGCTGTCCTGCTCTTAGAGCGCTTGTCCACAGTTGCCCCGGTCCTCAGGACCCGCTTCACAGCTCCTGTGCCTCCAGGTCTTCTGGCCTCCCATGTGTACCATTAATCCCTGCCTCTCCCCTCTGTCCCTGACACAGACACCCTGCTTCTGGTCCAAGGTCAACCCTCTGCCAAAGTCTGCCTCCCTCCAGAACCTGCTGTGGTCAGCATTTGTCTCCTCACCCAGCTGGGCTTCACGCTTTCCAGAAGGTAGAAAAATTAGCCTTAGCATCAGGGAACTTCAGCTCTGCCGCTGGTTGAGTAGCCTCCAGCAAGTCATTTCCCCTGAGGTTCCTGAACCTGAGACCTGAGTGGACAAGCTGAGGCATCTCAGAGACCTCTCAGGCAGAGTGAGGGCTGCTTGCGTTCATGGAGGAAGCCCTTGGCCTAGGGCTCAGCTCCCGGCCCAGTGGCTGCCAGGGCGTCCTGGGTCCTGTGTATGACAGCCCTCTGTCTGCTACAAGAGCAGCAGCCTTCTCTCAGCCCTGCCATCACTCCAGTGCCCGGACTCTGTGGGTCCCAGGGCTCCAGCAGCTGCCCTTCACTTAGCTCACTGGGGAGACAGCTGGAGTCGGTCTGGGTGCTGGTTCCACAGTCTCAGAAGATACTTGGTTGGAAAGCAAAGACCACAGGGAAGATACTTTTTTAAAGCTCTCTTTAGATAAAGGGAGCACCTCAATGAGTAATTAGGTTAAACCGAGCATTGCAGGTCTCAGTAACCTTGCTTATAGGGAGCCCAGGAGCTTCGCTCTCCTGTGAAGTCCCTGGGCTGGGGTTCCTCCAGCGGAGCGAGAGGGAGAGCCTCCCTGGAGGGGGGCCTGGGGCAGCGGGGAGGGCCGCCCGTCAGTCCGGAGGTTCCCAATGCAGAGCTGCCCTGTACTCTCACGTGCTTTGCTGTAAGAGAAATCATCCTGCTACTTATCATGAAACCTTGGGGAAACTATGTAATTTCTCTCAGCCTCAATTTGCTCATCTGTAAAAATGAAGACAGCTAATAACCCCTACCTCATGGAGCGCAAGGAGGCGTGAACAAAGGATGGAGTTAGCTACGATAATGACTGTGTGAAATTCCCCTTTGTCTTACGTTATAAATCACTGAGTGAAGATTTTTCATACTTGATGGTCACTGTACTTCCAGGATGTGTGCTTGTAATATTTCTTACTCGTTCATTCACTGAGTTGGTATTTCTCTACTTCCTACTTAGGGGCACAGCATGCTGTTTTCTCTCTGTTCGGGTTATGATGACCTGTTCATTTCCCAGTGGTTGGCATCACCATATTCAGAGCTGCAGTTTGCTGAGTTTGTATTTCAGTGTAGTTGCTTACCTGGGGGCTAGTTGCTAAAGTCAGGTCATAAGGGAAACATTGCCTGTAGTCAAAATTACCCTTGAAAACCCCTTCAGTCATCTATAATAAGCAGTCTGCATTAGGGGAGTCATCAAATGTTTTCTATAAAGAGCCGTATAATAAATAATATGGGCTTTGAAGGCTGTGTATGGTCTCTGTCACATATTCATTTTTTTTATAGTCCTTTATAGTGTTGTTTTTTTTTAAAGCACGAAACTCTGGGAGACAGTGAAGGGTAGGGAAGCCTGGCGTACTGCAGCCTGCGGGGTCACACAGAGCTGGACACGACTTAGTGACTGCACAACAGCAATAATGTGGGAGTCCCTCTCAGCTCTGGGCCCTGGGAAAGCAGGCCTTGGTCTGCACGAGCCGCCTATGGTCAGCAGCCTCCAAGGCAGCCCCAGGGACCCTGCGTCTTGGCGCTCATAAGCCCAGGTGCAGTCCAGCCCGTCTTGTATCAGGGTTGGTCATGTGACCAGTAGACTATGGCACAAGCGATGGATGGTTGTCATTCTGAAGGTCAGTGTGCTCTGTCTCTCGGATCTGCTGCTCTGGGAGAGACGAGCTGCCCTGTCCGGAGGAGAGGCTCCTGGGCGAGGAGCTGAGGCCCCCTCCCGCTCGCAGCACGGGGGTGAGCTCGGAGGCAGCCCTGATCAAGCCCCAGGTGGCACAGCCCTGGCCGCACCCAAGGCCGTGAACCAGAACCACCCGGCTCGCTCAGATCCTTCTGTCTTTTGATGATTATAAAATCCTCAGCAGTGAAAGGGGGAACAATGAGAGATTTAGAAAAAGAGAGAGGCTGCTTGCCTGCAGAGTTTAATCCATTCCTTTTAATACTTAGTGTTTTTACCAGTTATCCATTGTCAACAAAATCTGTTTATGGCTAGGATGCCTAAGTTACCTGAGAGTATGATGAAGCTCTTCCTGGTGGACCAGACCCTGAAGGGACCATTTAATCCACAACAGCTCTCGCTGAGGTGAGTCCTGGGAGCCAGACGTCTCCTCAGATCTGACGCCTTCGCTAACCTAGGCCTCTTCTCGGCATCCTGTAGCATTCATGCTGGTGCTCTGCTATCAGCCGGCGCTGTGCTTGTGGGCTCTGGGACCTGTGCTCCCCAGCAGACAGCTCCAGACGGCTCTGCTCTGTGTCAGCTTCGCCCAGAGGACTTTCTGCCCTTAGCGGCTCTTCTGTGAGCAGCTGACCATTGACCTGTGTCTTGTGACCTGCCTTGGAAGGATGAGCTGGGCCAGTTGGTTCTGGCTCAGGAATTTGAACCAGGACTCAGCGACAGTCAAATGCTCACTGGTGGGCATTTGAGCTAAAGAGTCCTCAAGAATTGGAGGGTAGGCAGCTCTGAAGTGCTCCTGTTTTATGAGTAGTGGCTCAGAGGAAGCGTGCACACACTAGTGAATTACAGAGTGTGTGAGAAGTGCTGTGGGAAGCAGAGGAAGGGGGACCAGGAGTTCCAGCTCCGAAGGGTCAGGTTGCAGAGTTGAAGCGGGCGGACAGGGTGGCCTTGTTGGGACGGTGAGTTTGCATCAGGACTTGGAGAAAGGGGGTTGGCTCAGCGCGTACCTGGGGGACAGACATTGCAGGAGGCGGAATGGTAGGTAGGTGTGTGAGGAGGTAGGAGGTGTGAGAGGCTGGGATGACTGGCCAGAGAGGGAAGATCCTCTCGGGCTTTGAGGACCATTGTGAGGATTTTGACGATCATCCTGAGGGCAACGGCAGGTGTTGCAGAGTTCTGAGCTGAGCAGTGAAACCATCTGACTTCAGTATTCATAGGCTTTCCCGATGGCTCAGCAAGTAAAGAATCCTGTGCATCAGAGGACACACAGATGTGGGTTCAGTCACTGGGTTGGGAAGATCCCCTGGAGGAGGAAATGGCAACCCATGGACAGAGGAGCCTGGCGGGCTCCAGCCCCCAGGGTCGCAGAAGAGCCGGACGCGACTGAGCGGCGCGCACACAGGATCACTCTACTGTGCACGTGGGGGAGTAGAGAAGCCCTGCTGGAAGCTGGAGCGGGGTCTGGAGAGCTGCCGCGCGACGATGGAGGGCGGCTGGGTCTGAGGGATCTCGGAGACTGGGACTAACAGGGTTTCCTGACTGCTTGGATAAGAGTTGTAAGAGAAAAGGGGGAGTCAGGAGGGACTTCACGGTTTCTGGTCTGAACCCCTAACTTTGAGAATGGAGCTGCTGTGGGGGTTGGTCAGGAGTTCAAGCAGAACTGCCTTTTAGATCTCCAAATGGAGATACTGAGCAGAGAGTTAAGTATGCAAGTCTCAAAAGGAGAGGGCTGGATTAGAGGTATGAACTTGGAGTTTTGACATAAAGATGGCATCTAAAGCGAGCTCCCTAAGGGAGTGAGCCTCGATGGGACGTGAAACCAGGGCAGAGGCAGAGGTGGAGGACGCGGTTCTCACCCTTCTTGACAGATGGGTGAGCTTGCCTTGGATTCCCAGGAGACTCCTTACTCTTATTTACCTTGCGTGCTAAGTTGCTTCACTCGCTTCCGACTCTGTGCGACACTATGGACTGCAGCTTGCCAGGCTCTGTTCATGGGGATTCTCCAGGCAAGAATATTGGAGTGGGTTGCTGCGCCCTCCTCCAGGGTGTCTTCCTGACCCAGGGATGGAACCCTTGTCTCTTACGTCTCAGCTGCATTGGCAGGTGGGTTCTTTACCCCTAGCCCCACCTGGGAAGCTTTTATTTCCCTTAAACCTTTCTTTTTACTTGAACGTGTTTTATGTACTTTCTGTCCCTTGCTCCCAAAAGAGTCAGGGCTGAAGGCGGTGTCAGCCCCCTTCACAGGAAGGAGACCCAGAAGGTAAACTTACTGCAGGTTTTACCCAGTGGCCTAACTGGGATTGGTGTCCACATCCCTTTGGCTCCAATGTGTGCAAAGTGTGTGGGATCCCCTTGTCGTTCCTGGGCTACTGCTGATGGCTACTGCCCTGTGGGCATTGATTGGTGTGATTTGAATGATTTAAATTGTCTCTTGCAAATCAGGAGGTGGGGTGAATCCCCCCACCCCCACCCCAGGCTGAGACTGAAATTGGCTTGAGTTTTAAATCTCAGGAGTCCCAGTGCAGTGAAAGAAATTGAAGCAATGAGTGGATAGTTTGTTGATTAATTTCTCTTTTCAGTTTCTATCAGATGTTTGAGCACCTGCTATGTGAGATGCTGTGAGGCACAAATGTTTCCCAACCTGAATTCTGATTTGACAGAATTCAAATGGCAGGCTGACAGACGCTATGAAGGAGCAGAGCTGAGGTCTGGAGGGTTCAGTCCGAGTTAGCCAGCCGAAACAAGGAGGGCCTGTGGTGGGGGCGGGTGGGGACACGACCCTGTAGATGGGGAAGCACCATGAAAAGGCCTCGAGGCCACGGCCTGGGGGTGGCGAGGGGCCACTCACACGTCCCTCTCCAGCCAGAGCCTTCAGTCGAAGAGCACTGACAACTGGAAAGACATCCACCGTGTCAAGTGGGGTGTGTGTCTCTCTGTGAAAGAGATAGCGAGAGACTGGACTCATGCTTGAAGACGACCCTGACTTTGGTGCAGGAAAGTACTGGAACGGCAGGAGTGGACTCGGAGTTTGAGTCAGTTGTCCCCGCAGGCGGTGGCTGCTGGACGAGGGCGGTGGCAGTGGGACAGAGCCCCTGGCTACTCGGAAAGTGAAATACGCAGGCCTTGGCGGTGGCGGGTCTGGGGATAACCGGGTGGAAACAGTTGGAGGACGGCCAGGTTTTGGGCTCAGGTTCATGAGTGGTTGCCGTTCACTGAGATGAGCACAGGAGGAAACCCACTGGTGTTTACTTAGTTTACAGGTGAACAGTGAACTGTGGTTCTTTCAGGGCTTTCTCTATTTTTATTACCGTAGGAGTCAAAACCACTGATCGCAGGTGTTTGCAAACTCAGACTCATTGACTCAGTTCTCCCCACAGTTCTTGACTTATGGGATTTGGGAGCTTTTAAAGGGGCTGACTTGGAGAGACAGTGTTCCAAGTCCATCTTGAAGGGCCTGCCTTTTGCCTGGCACGGCGTCGCCAGCACCGTCTCCTCAAGGTAGCTCTGCCCCGGAATGTAACCGCACACCTTTTGACCTTCAGAGGGGAGAAGAGACCTGGCTGTGGGTCATTTTTACTTCTTTTCATGGGCAGCTGGGCTCCTAGTGAGAGTATTTTCCATTTGGAGGTCCCAGGAAGCCTTATTCCACGAGGGCCTCGCATGATTTCTTGGGGACCCGCTGTGCCGAGTGTGCTCATGTGGGTGGCTGACCCTGGTACAGGCAGCTGGAAGGGTATTACGGGCCAGTGGCCAAGACTCTGCACTCCCAATGCAGGGGGCCCCGCTTCAGTACCTGCTTAGGGAACCGGAATCGAACCAGGGTCCCCTGCACTGCAGGCAGATTCTTTACCAGCTGAGCTACTAGGGAAACCCCTAGATCCCACGTGCCACAACTAAAACCTGGCACCGCCAAATAAATATTTTTAAAAAAACAACACCTACTTTTAAGGCTTGGGGTGGAGAGGTCCTGGGATGGATGGCACAGAGGGAGAGGAGACAGAGTCTTCTACTTGGCATTAAGTGTTTACCACTATGTTTCAGCTGGTTGTCCTTGGCCCCAACCTGGGGGCGGGGCAAGCTCTGAGTTCTAAATAGGAAGGTGGTTGGACAAATGGCTAAAATGCGTCTTTTTTTTTTTTAAACTTTGTTTCATACTGGAGTATAGCCAATTAAAGTCCCTTTATGTGTCGTCTTTCCTCCCAGTTAAGAAAACGCCAGAACTTCCCGGCAGTCCAGTGGTTAAGACACTGTGCTTCCACTGCAGGAGGCATGGGTTCCATCTCTGGTCAGGGAATTCAGATGCTGTCTGGCGTGCTGCGATTCATGGGGTTGCAAAGAGTCGGACACAACTGAGTGACTGAACTGAACTGATGCCACACAACACAGACAAAACATTGTAAAAAGAAAAGAAAAATCTGAGTATCACTTCACGCACAACGTTTCAAAGCATGAATTCTAAAGGGAACATCGTTGAGAACAGTCTTTTGGTGGTTGGAGGTGGGGAGGAGGTAAATAGAATTCTCTCTGCAAGACATTCAGTTGACCACTCAAAAATAATTTGTTATTAATTGATCGTTCTCAAATTTTCCAGTATTTTTAAGAAGCCAGAGGCTAGCAGTTTGTTAAACTGATACTATTGGTAATTTTATTATCTTGGTACAATTTTGAACCTCAGCAGTCGAAATGTTTTTATTTTATATCTTCTTTTTCACCCCCATTCATAGCCCATTCATAATTCGACTAAATAATTCTAGTGCAACTGTGTCATTACGTTCAAGTGCTGTGAATGAGAAGTACCTGGGGCTGAGGAGGCGTATCGTGGGCTCTGACATTTTACTTCATTCAGCGAATGTTACTGAGAACTTCGAGTGTGTCCAGCAGTGAGCAGAGTCCTGGGAGCAAAGGCCCCTCTTGCTGCCTAGAGGAGGAGAGGGGAGGTCAACTTACTGTGCAGGCAGAGAAGCTCTGACTCAGTCACGTGTTCTGGATGTCTAGGGAGGTCAGGAAACAACCATTGCTTTACCGCAGGAGCTGAGCTGCTGTGTGTAGACATCGGGGTGGTGGCTTGGCTTTGATTTCAGGGCCGCTGTGGTGGTTCTGGGCGCTGGTGCTGTTCTGTTGTCAGCTTGCATCTGAACAAAAGAACAAAAACAGCAATCGTGCATAGCCAAGGTACCCTTGAGACTCCCTGTAGGAGGCCAGCGAAGTGAGCTGAACTTTCAGCATGGATACAGAATGCTGTCTCTTTAGACCAGAGGTGTGCAAACCAGCACTCTGGGGTCCAGTCCTCGTGGCTCCCTGTTTGTGCGAACAGTTTCACGGGCACAGCCACACCCGTTCCTTTCCACGTCATCTGTGCTGCTTTCCCGTGAAGATGGCAGAGTCTAGTAGTGTAACAGACTGTATGCCCCCAAATGGAAGCTACTTAACTCTCTTGCCTTTTAAAGGAAAAGTTTGCTGACCCCTGCTTTAGAGCAAATGGAGAGGCTCATTTTGCATTTGGGCGCTATATGGTTGGTAGAAAGAACATTGTCATCCTTAAATGCCAGAATCTTGTTGGTGAGGCGCGGCGCTCACATCACAGAAGGTGCGAAGGAGGTTGGGAGACTGTCGTTTGGCCTGTTGTGTCTTATTGCACCTGGGGTCTTAGGCTCATGACGAAACAGAGAGTGGTCTGCCTAAAACACGAATCCCCTCGCTTCCCTTCCTCCCTCCCCCGTTCTGTTTCTCAGTTGAATTCATCTGAGCTTCACGGAGCCCCTCGCTTGCTCTTTGTGCTTCAGCTGTGGTGGGCCGATTAGAGACCAGGTCGACTTGACGTGCAGATGATGCATTGCTACTACCTGAAAAGCCGAAATGAGGTCGTCTTTTTCAGAGCTGTGTCTGTCTGTCTGTCTTTTTGGTGTGCTGGCTCTCCGCTGCTGTGCGGGCTTCTCTCTAGCTGCAGAGAGCAGGGGCGCCCCTCTCGTGGCGTGCCGGCTTCTCATTGCCATGGCGCCTCCTGGTGCAGAGCGCAGGCTCTAGAGCTCACGGGCCTCAGCAGTCACGGCACACAGGCTCGGCGGCTGCGTCTCTGGGATCGAACCTGTGTCTCCTGCCTTGGCAGGCGGATTCTTTACCACTGAGCCCCCGAGGAAGCCCTAAAATGATGTCAGCTTGATTTCAGTGGAGAACAGTGGTAAGCAGGCGTCGTCGTCTTGACCTGGTTAAGCGTCTTGAACCCAGAACACCACCAGCCTTTCCATACTGTGTTCACGTTGTAGCTGGTGACGCGTTAAGAAACTAGTGCTAAGAAACCATTGCCCAGGTGTTAAACCAGTGTTGTTAACATAAATGTTTTGAATTATAAATTTGACTTTATAATTGTATAGGGGCTATAAGCATGTGGCAGACAGACCCTCAGGTGGCCCTCATAATTGGCTCCTGGTGCTCACACGTTTTGTCTAATCCTCAAGTGTGAATGGCCCTGCAACTCACTTCTAACCGAGAGAATGTAGCAGAGGTGTCCCTGTGTTACAGGAGACTGTCTTTCTAAGACAGACTGGAGACATCTTCCCTTGTGAGCTTTGGAGAAGTCAGAGGCCGTGTGTGTCAAGGAGCTGAGGGTGGCCTCCAGCCTGCACTCAGCCGGAGCAGCGGCCCTTAGTCCATGGCTGCAGGGAAACGACTTCTGCCTGCTGCCCGAGGGAGACCGGACACAGACCCTTCCCTGGCCAGGCCTCCAGACGGGACATCAGCCCTGCCTGCACCTCGACTGCAGCCTTGGCAGAGGGCCCGTCTGAGCGGTGCCGGGACCCTGACCAGCAGAAGCTACACACTAACATATGTGCATGCTTTTGGTTACACAGCAATAGAAAACTATTCTATTATAAAACATAGGAGTTCACACCACTTTTTATTGGTGCATACTTAGCATTATAAAAATCCAGGCGAATCCTGGGAATCTGCAGTGGGTTCTTTCCTTCACAGAAGTTGTCCTTAAGTTATTGGGGCACTTGACAGAACTGGGAATGGTGACTTAGATACCAGTGTTGTATCTGTGATAAGCTGTATGAAGTCGGTCCCCGCACTGCAGCGATGTGGAATATATCCCTGTCTCAGGAACTACTCGCTGAAGCATCTAAGGGACCCACTGGTGTGCGACACGCAGACGGCTCAGCAAGGTCTGCGTGTGTGCCGAGTGAATAGGTGTGTTTGTGTAGTGTGCCCCCTGCTTGCTTGCTTCTTTTAAGGTTTGTTTATGGCTGTGCTGAGTCTTCACCGCCATGCAGGCTTGCTTTAGTTACGGTGAGCACAGCTGCTGTCCGCTGTGGTGTGGTGGCTTCTCTTGTTGCGGAGCATGGGCTCGAGGGCCTGGTAGTCGCAGCTTCGGAGCGCAGGCTCAGTAGTTGCGGCGCAAGGGGGTCAGTTGCCACGTGACACGTGGGATCTTCCTGGCTCAGGGATCAAACTGGTGTCCCCTGCGTTAGCAGGCAGATTCTTAACCACTGAGTCACCAGGGGAGCCCCTCTCCCCTGTTTTTAAATATAAAGTCAGAGAAGCTCTAGAAGGCCTTCCCTCTTAGGGTACAGCATTTTACCGTTTGTTTTTGCTCTTGCATTTCCTGTGTGTAATACCTCCTGAGGCAAAATAGATGCTAAAAACGTCACTTGGTGTTTGCCGTTGTTTTGCCCAAGCCAAAGAGTCCAGAAGTTGTAGAACCTCTAGGGATGGGGTTACTTGTGTAAGAGAGTTTAATTCTCTCATACATGAATTCATATTCTTTCCTTTATAACAGTAACCCTTTTGCAGGGGGTGCTATTGCTTGTCTCCCTTTTGCTAGCAAGGATGTTAAACTGGTGTCCAGGTTTTCAGAGCTACTTAGTGGTGGAGCCAGGCTTGACCGCAGCCTTGTCCTTGCCTAATCATCACCAGACTTCTGCCAGAGGGCTCCTCCTGCCGCTCTGCCCCTCAGGTGGTCCCGAAAAGGGGCCGATCACATGACCCAGAGGTAGTTCGCCTCCTGAGGGCACGTCTGGGCTCAGCCCGGTGAGCTTTGTCTCCAGTCCCCTTCTTGCCTCACCCGGCAAGTGCAAATGTGGTTCTGTGGTCTAACAAGGTGTTTCTGGCAGGACCCTGTAAGAGACGTCCTGCTCAGGATATTGCTGTGGTCACGGGGAAAGGGACGGATACTTTGCACGGGCTGACCTCATGCATGTCCTCCCTGGAGTCCGTCTCAGCTTCCAGGGCGCCACGATCCATCCATCCTTCATACCGCTGCCTGCGTGCCCCCTTCTTGTCCAGGGGTGAGCTTTGGGCCCGACTTCCCCTTGAGCCTCAGTGGGGTTCCCACTCCCCACACTTGGGCCGCATTTGTGTCCATTCTTTTCTATCAGTGCTGTTCCCCCATCTGAAGGACCCCCGACGTCTGGACCCATCTTATGCCTGCTGCCCTCTTTGCCCTGCTCCTGCCCTTCCAGACCTGTCCACTTCACCTACCAAAAATGGGGGACAATGGTAAAGCCAAATGTCCAGCCCCTCTGTGTCATCTTGGCCGCCTGCCTGAATGTGGGGTGCTTTGAAGAGAGCTTCTCGGAGGAGGAAGTGGCTGGCGGGTTCTCCTCCCCCAGCCTCCATGGGGGCCGGCCTGCAGGTGTACCATCTGATTGGGTTTCTTTTCACCCACTTGCCCCGGGAGTGCTGAGAGTCCTGGGGCAGGCCTTAGTCATCAGGCCTGGGACCGTGCTGAGGGTAGGCCTCGGACTGCCATCTCATTTCTGCCAAAAATAGGTGAGGAAAGAGCCCGTTTCCATTAAGTTTTTTTAAGGTTATTTCTATATTAAGCCGGAGCTCCTGGAAGCAGCACTCCAGGCCGGGTTAGTAGCTTACATTCCTCAGAAGTGTCTTCACCAATAGAAGTTACTGGGTTATTTATATTTTAATAGATAGCAGATATTAAGTGGTAGTATGGAGAGCATTGTAGATCTTGTAAATCCAAGACTGAAGACTCAGTTCATGGTGTTCTTTACATCCCCTTTAAAATTCTTTCTAGAATGTTGTACCATGAAAAGAACCCCTTGTTGTTGGTTGATTTTCTCTAGATGGTCCAAAGTTAACCCAGCCTTTTTGCCTTTTTACCTTTGCTGCTAGGAGATTTAAGACCAGATGATCTTGGCTCAGTCACAGAAAATACTGTGTTCCAAGCTTTTGAGTATGTTCTCTTTTAAACTGTCTTATTAGTTACGTGTTTAGTGTTGCCTAAATAAATACTGCCTGGGAAGAGTTGCTTTGTTCCTACTTCTGAGTAGAAGCAGCTGTGGGTGTTAATTATTGGGTACAGGTTTTAACTAATGGAGAGGAGAGCTTGTTGACCCGTGGCACACCCTGCGTAAGATCTGATTTTTGCTTCTGCTCTGGGGTCAAATCCTGTGATGTAATTTTGATTGAGGAGCCCTCCTGGAGCGTGTCTGTGGGCTTGGTGCAGCCAGTGTTGAAGACGAGCTCTGCAGCATCTGGGCTGTTTGTCTGCCTTCTGACCAGGTTTCATTCTACCTCCCTGGTCCCTTGGACCAAGCGGGAAGGAAAAAAAACTCCTGGCACGTGCTTTTAGCAGGACCCTTAGGCTTAAGGTGGGGGCTTCCCTTATGGCTCAGCTGGTAAAGAATCCGCCTGCAATGCGGGAGACCTGGGTTTGATCGCTGGGTTGGGAAGATCCCCTGAAGAAGGAAACAGCTACCCACTCCAGCATCCTGGCCTCGAGAATTCCATGGACTGTCTAGTCCATGAGGTCACAAAGAGTTGGACACGACTGAGCGACTTTGACTAGGCATAAGGGAAGAAGCTTATTTTAGTTGTTTTTAATGTTATGGTAGTTGGGTTTCGTCTTTCCCCTTAGGGTAGAGCATTTTAGCTATTGTTTTTGCTTTTGCATTTCCTGAGTATACCTCCTGAAGCAAAATGGACTGCTAAAAATGTCACTTGGTGTTTATTTGTGCCTAAAATAAAATAAAGACTTGTAAACACTGTGAGTCACTAAAATAGTTTTAGGAGGGAAGAAATGTTATCTCTGTTACTGTTTTCTATCCTCCAAGAAATTTTCCAGTGGACTTCCGTGCATAACCCAGTTCTTTTGTCAGTAGCCACTCAATAACATTTTGTTTGCTGGCACCTTGCATCTCTGCTTTATGCACAACACTTTATGTTTCAAGTGTAGTGAGTTTTGGAGGAAGATTGTGTTTAAGGGAAAGTTGCTGGAAAACAGGGCTGTGCTGCTGCTCCAGCACAGTTCCAGGAAGAAGCCCTGTGCACACCCACCGTGCACGTCGCAGAGCCCGCTCCCTGCCCGCCAGGCTGCCCCTGCTAACTGCTGCTAAGTCGCTTCAGTTGTGTCTGACTCTGTGCGGCCCCAGAGTCGGCAGGCTCCCCCGTCCCTGGCATTCTCCAGGCAAGAACACTGGAGTTGGTTGCCATTTCCTTCTGCAATGCGTGAAAGTGAAGACGCTCAGTTGTGTCCGACTCTTCGCGACCCCATGGACTGCAGCCCACCAGGCTCCTCCGTCCATGGGATTCTCCAGGCAAGAGTGCTGGAGTGGGCGCCGTTGCCTTCTCCGGCAGGCTGCCCCAGCACACAGCAGATGCTCTGTGAGTGTCTTTTGGATCCATGAAGTCCGTAGCTTGCCAAGTGGGGAAAGGGTAAAGAAGAGTGGTCTTATAAAACAATGAAGAAAGAAGAGGAATCAGCTGGGCCTGTGGTTCCCAGACTTGGTGTGCCTCAGGATCCCGCGGAAGGCAGCTAAAGCGCATTGCTGGCCCACCCTGAGCCCCCATTCAGTGGGCGCGGCCTGGGCCCAGGAGGTCCTGGGTGGGGCTGCTGCCCCTGGGGGGTCAGGGCCCGCTTTTGAGAACCGCCGTCTGGGCGGACTGCCCTTGTTTTCCAGACAAGACGAGATTTGAAGAAGCTGCACCTTACCTCACTGAGAGAACTAATTAGTGGCGGAACTGACATTAAAAACCAAACCTTTCCTCCCACTTTCTGACTTCCAGGAAAGAGACATGTACTCCGATGTCTCTAAATCGGCAGACTGCTCTGGTGACCACATTCCCCAGTTTCTTTCTTAGGAAGAGGAGCAACTCTGGGCAGAACCAGAGGCCAAGAGATGTTCCAGATATTTGTTAGTTACTCTTGCAAAAGTGCCTGTGGCAAGTCCCTTTGTGACGGTATCTGCTGCCCGTCAAAGGGGCGGTTGTTTGGGAGCTGAGGAGAGGCCTCGTGTCGTTGCCAGGTGCGTCCTTGATGCCTCTTGAGTGTCTGAGAGATGTTAGCACAGCCCTGGTGCCCGGTCAGCTGTGCATGGGACCCTGCCTCCAGGAAAGTTGGCCACCCACACAGGTGATTTCCACACTGTGTGGTTGGTACTGAAGTTGGAATAGTGGGCACTTTTTTGTAATTTATTAAATTAAAAAAATTAGAATTACTTTAAGAATAATTTTGTAAATTTTAAATTATAATTTAAAGTTGATTTACAGTGTTGTGTTGATTTCTGCTGAAGTGATTCAGTTATACATGTATCTTTTTCTGTACATTCTTTTTCATATCCTTTGCTATTATGGTTTTTCACAGGATGTTGAGCATCGTTCTCTGTGCTGTATAGCAGGACCTTGTTGTTTATCCATCCTATATATGGTAGTTTGCATCTGTTAACTTCAAGCGCTCAGTCCATCCCTCCCCCACCCCCTCCTCCTTGGCAACCACAAGTCTCTTTCTCTTCTCTATGCCTGGGAATCTGTTTCTGTTTCATAGGTAAGTTCACTGGTGTCGTATTTTAGATTCCACAAATATGTAGACAAAGACGGTGTTTGTCTTCCTCTCTCTGGACGCAGTGTGAGCATCTCCAGAGCCATCTGCGTTGCTGCAGACGGCATTCTTTTGCCCTCTTTATGGTGGGTAATGTTCTGTTGCGTGTGCCCCGCGTCTTCCTTGTCCATTCACCTGTCGATGGGCGTTTAGGTTGTTTCCAGGTCTTGGCTGTTGTGAATAAGTCATGCACAGGGTTTAATAGGATACTAAATGTTGCTGCTGTGAACACAGGAGTGCGTGTATTGTCTGAAACAGTTTTGTTCGGACGTGTGTCCTGGAGTGGCGTTCCTGGATCACACAACAAGTCTCTCTGCGGCTTTTTTGAGGGCCCTCCGGCCTGTTTCCCACAACGGCCGCGCTGACTGACATTCCATCAGCAGTGTGGGAAGGCTCCCTTTTCTGGAGGAGCCCTCTGGATGGACCTCGGAGCTCCAGGGCTCTCTCACGCACAGCCCTTCTCTGCCTCCTCTGGCTGGGATAGGTAAGGATGTCTGACAGGCAGCCAGGCTTGGAGCAGAAGCTGTTCAGTTTGGGCAGAAAGAGGTTATGGAAGGTGTTTCCTGTGCACATTTTCCATCACCCTGCCACCTTCCTAGTAGCTTCCCACTCAGAAAGACTCAGTCACTGATAACGCTTGAGGACACTTGGGTGTCATGGTTGAGTCAGCTGGCCACAAAGTGAGCAGAGTCTGAGTTCAGGCCACTTCCCCAGTCACTGAGTGACTTTGGGCCTAGTTATTGTCTCTGAGCCTTAGTTTCTTCATCTATAAAGTGGTTTTTACATTAATTTCTGGCATAGTGAGTACTCGGTAAACTCTGGGCTATTTTAAGCGAATGTGGTGTGAAACGGGCTGAGTTAACAGCTGCCTTCAGTTCCTGTTTGCCCCCACTTCCTGTAGTCTCCGCGGCCTACGGACAGGTCGGCCTTGTTGCAGACTTGGATATTGCCTGGTGGCAATTTGTGTTAAGACAGGATTGGGGGAATTCACTTTGTCTAGACAGCAAGACCGCCAGTCCCTTGGTAATGAATCTCTTCGTGGAAAGGAAGGTGGCCTCAGGGTGGCTGGCGTCTCACCCTGTTGGGGACCATGTTTAGCTTCTGTAGCAAGTGAAGAAAGCACATGCTGAGCCCTCTGCTGTGTCACCTGCTGGGAAACGCATTTCCCAGCAGCCTCGGGGGCTTCAGGCTCCCTGATCCGGCAGGACCCATCTCTCCGTATTGGCCTTCTGTCGGGTCTCCTGATTCACCTTGACCCTGCCGACCCTGGCCTTCTAAACATGCCCTGCCCTCTCCCAGGAGCACTTCTCCCCAGAAAGAAAAGGAAAATCTGGCCAACTGCAGTGAATCTTTCAGGCTTCTGTATAAAGCGGATTCCTTGCAGGATCGAACATGTTGTGATTGTTGTTGGGTCACTAAGTCCCGACACCTTGCCACCCCATGGACTGCAGCGCGCCATGCGCCACTTTCCTCTGCTACCTCCCGGAGTTGCTGGAGTTCGTGTCCATTGCACGTGGCTGCCCACCGTGAGAGCGGGCTTTGATGCGCACCTTTCCATGACGCCCTCTGCTTCCCTGTCTTCCACCCTCATCCCCTGCACCTCCCACAGAAACCGCTCGCCCCTGAACCCTGCCTCAGCCCACCTCTGGGAGACCCAGGCCGAGGTGCCCTCGTTCTCCGCCCTCCGCTGAGTGGCCCGGGGCTTGGGCCCGGCTTTCGTAGTGGTTGTCACCCGTGTAGCAGCGTCCCGGACTGCCCGTCCCCGTTCCCCTCCGGCTCTGGCGCCCTGTCTGTCTGACACCGCTGCACCCCCGGCCTCGAGGAGTCAGGGGTTTGAAAAGCTCTCTGTGCCGTGTTCCCCCCGCGCGGTCGTCGTCTCCACGGGGCTCCTCTCCCGCTGAAGAGGAGCGAGGAGGCGGGCTGGGGGTCTGCCGGCAGCCCGCTCAGGCAGGACCTCACTTTGAGGGCGCTCTCTGTGGCTTGGGGCCTTCCGGCGGGATCAGGAGGGGCCGGGTCGGGGGACGCTGACCCTCCCCAGATGGCCGCCGTCAGTCTCCACCCTCCCAAGCCCCGGCCATGCCCAGCCAGCAGAGCCGCGTTCGCGCCCTGGGCCCCGCGTGGCTCGGGCCCCAGAAGCGGGGCATGACGCAGGAGAGAAGTGCTTCCTGACCCACGTATGGAGTTCCAGAGCCTCGTCCCTGGCAGAGGCCCAGAGGGCGGCCTCGCGGGCTGTGGGGAGCTGGCCCAGGGCCAGCTGTACTGCACAGAGGTGTGAGCGGAGCTCTGTGAGGCGGGCTTCTCTAAGTAGGAGATCAGTTTTAAAGCTGAGCAGTGCGTCGTGAGATTGGATGGACAAGGCTGCCTGGTTCAGCATTCCATAACTGGCCTCTGCGTGGTTGGTTTTGGCTCAGCACCTCGAAATGAATGTGGGAGATAACGTGGGAGCCCCATACTGCTCGGCTGAAGGCTGAGCAGTTCAGAACACACAGTTCCATGCTAGTATTTTTGTTTTGATGAGAAATTTAAAAACACTATTCTCAGCCTCTACCACAAAGAATACAAAAATACTGTTATTACAAAGAAACTAAATCTATTTTGATCCCTTCTCTGTGGTGGTGTTTCAGTTTGTAAAGAAAGTTGGAACCAAAAACATTTGAAAAGGTGGCCTTAAAAATGTGCCAACCTTTCTGCAGCGTGCAGACCCATTTACAGATTCAGTCCACTGATTTTTGCACAGTTTGCAAACATATCCACGAGTTTTTTGGAAGCTGTGTATTTGTACTACAGTGCTTAGTTCTGAGGACGTCATGGCTGGCAGACACCAGTTGCAGAACAAAAGCTGTCTTTTAGGAGATTTAAGTCATGATGAGTAAATGATGGACCCACGCGTCCTGCAGGAAATGAAGCGACGTGTGTTCCTCTGCAGTCACTTGGTGGCTCTCGGGAGCTTTGGTTGAACACCACCAGACTTTCTCCCGTCCCCTTCACTCTGCGGCACAGGTTTTTGGAGACACAGAGCCTGAGTGACGGGAGCATCCCGCTCACTGTCACACTGGGATGATCTTTGTTTGGGGAGGCTGGTCCTGGGCACGTCCTTTTCCTTGCTCTCCGGGAAATAGGAGGTTTCCCATCTTAAATGTAAAATGCGGCTTTCGACTTAGAATGTGCCTGCACTTTAAAGAGACTAAAGATCTTCACTTTGTATGAAAGAAACAATGCATTCATGGGCTGGGGGCAGTGTGGAGTGAACCTTCGGCCTCAAGGGCCGAGCACCGTGGAGGCCTGTCATCCCAGCCCTAACTGTCACTCAGACACCTCGGCCTGTCTCCTTTCAGCTTGCTTCTGACCGCAAATGCAGATGTATATAGCTGTCTCGTTTATACCTTTTTAGACCAGTACCCTGTCTTCGGCCCTCTTCTCTACCCTCTTGAGAATCACTTCTTAGAACAGTTTACTTGAGGGCAGAGAGACGTCAGCCAAGGTAGAGCCCCCGTAAGGAAGCACGGCATCACTAACGGAAGAGCGGTGACGGGTCGCTTTGGCCCGCCAGTTCTGGGTGGGACATGTCTCCCCAAGAGCTCTGCCTGTGGCTGCTCCCGTTTCATTCACTGTCTTTCTTGTGCTCTGACTCGCCTTGTGGCCGAGGAGGCGTCAGCCGAGACTGGTGGTCGGGCCCCTCCCCTAGGCTTCGGGGCTGTGCCAACGTTGATACAGCGTTTATCAGTCTTTCTCCCCATCCGGAGGGGCTTGTCCTGAGGCATGTTCTGAGGTGAGACCCTCCCCTTCTGTCAGAGTCAGGGGTCCACCTGCCTGTGTCACTTCCTGTGTGCACTTGGCCCTGCTGGGCTTGCTGTCCACCCCTTGCATTCTTTGGCCCACAGTTTGGAGTTTCTTAACAGCTTCACTGTTTTCCCCCAGACCTTCATCCTCAAACAGCATGCTCCTCAAGCTCGGTCAGGCTGGAGAGGTACCTGGAGGACTGGCTGAGCCCCAGTCCCTGGGTCCCCTCCCTGAAGGGCTTGCCCCACGAGGCCAGGGCTGGGTGCAGAGCCCGCCTTCAGAGCAGCTCCAGGTCAGGGCAGTGCCACCATCTGCCCCACTGTCCCCCCAATTCTTCGTTCTCAGGGGAGACTGAGAATCACCTCAGGGTATTGAAAAGTGAGAAAGAATTGAACACGTTCAGGTTTTTTATATACTCTGTGTACTTGATCACAAAGTAAGATGCTTCTTACTGTGCCAGGTGGTCACAAAAGCCTGTGCACTGCTGACCCCTCCGTGTCAGAAGCGACGCACCTGTTGGCGCTGCCCCTGTGCCTGATTCTTAGTTCCAGACCTAGGTCGGGGAGCTCAGCCACAGTCCTGGCTACGTCTGGTCAAGACTAGCCTTGTGGTCTCAATGGCCATACAGGACCCCAAGCCATAGCTTCTCTTTGTCCTAGTTAGAGAGTTTTCCCGCCCCGGCTCCCCAGGGAGTGGGATCTTCAGCATCTCAAGTTGGTCGTAACTGAAATAAGTCTCAGGAAGCGTTTAGCCTTACTGTCGGCAGTGGCCTCAGATGGTTTGTATCACATTTTATGCTTTCATCCAGGATATTGGTTTGGGGACCTCCCAATGGGTTGTGACTTGAGTAATCGTCAGCAGGAGGGATCGGCCACGTGTCTGCCCTCCCACCCCATGTGGCCAGGGCTTACTCAGTTCATCTCTCACCCAGTTCAGCCCTCATCCCTTTGCTCTTTTCATGCTGAAGTCTGCATGTCTTCTAGGCTTACAGCTGTCTCTTAGGAAGTAAACTCCTTGTTTCTTCAGCAGTTGTCTCTCTCTGCTGTGTGTTGGAGCCCTGTGTGTATGGCTTTACTTCCTTGTTCGCTTGTAAACTGCTCAAGGGCAGGGCCTCCATTCCTGTTAAACCGCAGACCCACTGTGGGACCAAATGCCCAGCATCTGGCTGTGGGAGGAGTGCGCTGTGTGCAGGGCCAGGGCCTGGACTCGGGGTTCAGCATGGTTTCAGTGGAAAAGTGAGTCTTGCTTGCGAACAGCTGACTTTGAGACCACAGGTCTCTGCCTTCTCCTCCCCGTATGGCCTGTGTGTGCTCTTCCTCCCAGGCTGCCAAGATAGAGGCCTGCAGACAATTGGCAGGAAGCCGCCTCCTGTGCGAAGATTTGATCCTTTAAAAAGAGCTTCAATTCTAGGAGACTTCAAGGATACGGCTGCTGAGGGAGGACAGGGGAAGATGAGATTCCGTCTCAAAAAATGCACACTGTCTCCTGCCCTGAGGATTCTAGAATGAGACAACTGGATTTTTCCTAAAGGCACTCACTAGGGTGGGGTAGGTTTGGTAGAGTTCTGAGTAAGAGAGAGAATTTGGAGAGAGAGGAATGTCGTTTGGCTGCGTCCAAGATCCAGAGAAAGGGCCGGCGCCACTGAAGAGCTGTCTTTAAAAGTACATATTGTGAGGCCATCTGTTATTTATCACAGACCGTAAGGTATAACTTCCGTGAGAACTGGGAAGCCTTTTTGATTTCAGAAAATCCCCTTGCAGCACTTTCTAGCCAAATGTTGGCAACTCCAGCAATCACTGAAATATGAGTTCATCAGTAGCTGTTGATTAAAAACAGTGTCTCACTTCCACACATAATCCCACCTCCCAAGAGGAAAGAGTCAGTGTGTATGACTTGGGCTAAGAGACCATGCCCAGGACCCTCACCGAGGGCATCTTACTCAAGAGCTGGCATGGCCAGGAGCCCTTTGATGCAATGCTCCAAGTGAGCTGCCTGGGTCCTGGTCTCTTCCAGAGGGTGTGAATCACTTTTACAAGCAGAACTGGCTGGCCTGAAAGTCTTTTCTGCTGCTCTTGTGGTGACTTGCTTCCCTGGTGATCAAAGCTGTGAACACATCTAATAAACAGCGTATTTGCTAGGCTCTAGCTTAAAAAAAGAGGAAGAGGAGCCCACGCTGGGACGTGCCATCTGAGTCGGAAGCCGGGCGGGGCGGGGGGCGAGGGTGGGGAGGGTGTGGTGGAGAACGGTGCACCGGCAAGCACGGGGCCCTGCACCCGTGGGCACCAGCTTGTTTCCCGTGGGGCACACACTCCCTCCTGCCTCTCAACCCGGGCTCTGCTTCATCCGGGCTGTCCTGAGGGGTCTTAACTTCTCTCTCTCTGAGTTTGGAGGCTGTGAAGCTGCACTAGGATCACGTCTAGTCTGTCCCTTGTTCCTTAGCCTCCGTCTCCCACCCTGGAGGGTCCTCCGTGGAGCGCCTCCTCCGTGCACACACTCCTGCTGCAGGAAATGGTCCCGGCGCTGCTGCCGCCACCCTCCCTGGTGTTTACAGTCCCTGCACAGGAGCACCTGTACATTTGACCAGACATAGACTGGGTTGGATTCCAGGCTCTGAGCTGATGAAATTCTGGCTTTGACTAGACTGGCCTGATTTCAGGTTATCAAGGCCGCTCGGAGCCTCCAGTGGGTGGTAAACCATCTGCAGCTGCGGTGGGTGGCTCACAAGTGGGGGTGGGGGGTGTCCCGAGCGCTGGAACTGTCTCCATTCCAGGCTTCTTCGCACTTTTACTTGCTGTGCTTAAGTTGTGCCCTGAGGAAGAGAAACGACTGGAAGCAGTTAATCCTTTTCCAGCCGCTGCTGAGGAGGGACCCTGGACCGCCTTTGTTCGAGAGGCCTGAGCCCTAGCCTGGCGGGAGAGCAGTTCCCAGGCCTCGGCGGCCTCTGTCAGGACCGGGATCCTTGCTGGCGCCCACGCTTCCCATCCCTCACTTGGCGGCGGGGCAGCCGGGACCACCTTGGTCCCCACCCCTAGAGGCTGGGGTTGATCCGAGCTTGATTCGGAACGTGTGGAGCAGAGTAGGGTCTGGCTTTTTTCCCCATGTGTGTATGAACGGACATGATCGACCTTCTTGTGGGAACAAAGCCCTGGACACAGCCTGGGGGACGGGAGCAGGGGGCGGGTCTGTCACGAGGTGCTCGTCCCAGTGCCCCTTTGGTTCCAGAGAAAAGGCACTGCCCCGGGGGTGAGGGTGACGACCTTCTCCTCCGCTTCATGCCCGGGCAGCCGGAAGTGCGCCTTCGGAGACGTGGGCGTGTTCAGGTCCCCCGGCGTCCCTCGGAGGTCTCTGAGGCCTCTTCCAAACCAGCCCCCTGTTTGCTGCCTCTGATGTCTTCTGCGGTTCCCATGGGAAATGTCCAAAGCCTGTAGGAGAAAGGTTCACCTGAGGAGCCCTCTGGGTTGTTAGGCAGCAGCCTCGGGTGCCAAGGCACTCCTGCTGGCACCGGGAGGTGCCCCGCTCCTGAGCAGGCTCTGAGCAGCCCGAAGGGCCTTGCCTGTACTGGCTGTGTCTCCACCCCAGGGCTGCTCGCTGACCGCACTGAGCCCGAGGCTGGGGGCTCTCTGGAGGGGGCAAGGGTCCTGCTCCTCAGCGTGTAGATGTGTGTGGACAAGCAGCTGAAGGAGGGGGCCTGTGGGCCCGCCTTGTGCCCTCAGATGGCACCCTGTCTCTCTGCAGTGATGGGGACGGAGGCGGCATTCCAGGGGACCCTGTCCCTGTGCTTTCTTCCGTATTTGCCAGCAAGTGATTCCTGCAGCGTCCCAAACCACGAGCGCACGTGTCTCCCAGCTCCTTCTCTTGTTGTCTGTGAAGTTTAAAAAAAAAAAAAAGGAACATGTGCTCACTGACAAGTGAAGATGTGTTTCCTCTGGAAGCCCAGAGGGTGGCCTGACACGTCGTGCGTTCCTGGGGGTCCCTGAGCAGGGCCTGGAGCAGCAGGGGGCTGGGGGAAAGCCGCCGTCTGCCGCAGCCCGGCTGCCTGCAGGTGCTCCCGTCTCCCCAATGGGCCCGTCCCCCCACTGCTGACCCCTGCTTGGGCTGCTGGGCAGGCCACACAGAGCCGCACGGTAGGCTCTGCGGCCCTTGAGGAGCCTTGTTGAATCCTGAACTGGCTCCCGTCCTAACACACAGATTTCTCTGAGGGACAGAGGCTGCTCCAAACAGCTCCACCTAAAGGACAGAGGTGAGGGTGGACCCACGTCCAGGTGCAGCTGGAATCCCGACGGTGTGATAGGCTTTGGCCGGCCTGCTCTTGGCCTGGCATGCTGACACGTTTGCTCTCCCTTTCCCTTCTGTCTTCTCTAGAAGTAACACACTCTGGAGAAATGACTCATTTACGTCTCTGGAAGTCTCTGAAGTCTGTGGCTTTAAGAATCTCAGAGTCAATTCCAAATAAATAGTCAGTCATAGAAAAGAAATTCTTCCTTGGTACTTGGCGACCCTGGGGACTTGAGTGGTTCTCAGTACGAGTTAGGGCTGCGGTCACCTTGTCTGATGTGTGTGTGCATGTTCTGGGGGCAGGGGACAGAGGGTCAGGCCCCTGGGACCTGGTCTCCACGTCTGCCAAATGGTCCTGAGAACCTGTCCCTCCCTGAGTTAACATGATGCTCACCCAGCTTCCAGTAGGGTGCTTAAGTGCACTAGCTGCTGATGTTGGGCTCCGGGGAGGGAATCAGCTCTAAATCTCTCGCTTCGTGCAATATCATCTGTTATTGACCATTGTTTTTTTATAATTGGAGTGGGTATGGGGGAAACTGTTCAGCTCCCTCTCTGACAGATCGCTGGCAGGAGGCCCCCTCCACCCCAGAATGTCCTCTCCAGGCTGTGTTCACATGCACAAATTTACCTGGTGGAGGCTGTGGTTTCTGTTTAAGTCCTGAAGGACACTTAGTTACTGAATTCACCTCTTTCCCCACCCCAGCCCCAAGTTGCTGGAAGTTGAGCCTCAGACAAATAAAACTATCTAACAGCTCAGACGATGTCACCAAGAATCCAGCTCCTCTTCTCATCTCTGCTCTACTTTTTTTCTTTGAATACAGCTTTTTAAAATTAAAGTAAAACACACATGTAGAAAAATACTTAGTCATAAGAGCCCCAGCTCAGTGAGTTATCTCCTCCATTTAAAAATTCTGCTGTGTTAAAACAGACTTCCCTGGTGGGCCAGTGGTTAAGACTTCACACTTCCACCACAGGGGTAGTGGGTTTCCGTGGTTGGGGTGGTTCCACGTGCCACAGCAGTACGGGCATTAATTAATTTTATAAAATCTGCTGTGTTGAAAAAGTAGTAATTGCCCATTCGGAGTGGTGGCGTTTATCTCAGAACATCTGGGAACAGCAGATGACGTTTATCTGATGTTTACTAGGTGTCAGTACTGTGCTAAGGGACCTTACATGGAGTACTCATCACATCCTCATAACAGCCTCGAGAGGTGAGACAAGGACCGTTATTCTCATTTTACAGATGAGAACAGTGAGGCCCCAGTGGGCAGCTTACTCACAGCTGCACACATTGAGGGGGTTTCACTTATGTCAGGGCTGCGGGTGGTGTGGGAGTAAGTTCACAGGGCTGCCCTTGGCCGTGTGGGGGTCTGTATCTCTCCTGTTGCCCACACTTTGAAGCAGAGGACGTGATGTCACTGCCACCATGTATGTCTGTCCTTGCTCCCTGCTGCCAGAGATAACCAGCCTGCGTTGCTGGGAAGCTGCGATTGTCAGAACTGTCTTCTGTTCAAAGCTCCCTCCTCTGCCCTGCTCCTCTTACCTTGCACAGTGAGTTTCCGCAGGCTTTCTGGCCCTGTGGCAGGTGGGGGCTTCAGTGAGATTCTGCAGTCCCTCCGTGTGGGCAGAGGGCCTCAGAGTCTGGAACACTCAGCCTGGGGGTGAGAGGGCCCCCTGCAGTCAGTCCTTCAGCAAATACACCTCAGGGCACATTACAGAAGCCCTTGAATCCAGCCTGCCCAAGGTGCCTCCTGTCAAGAGGCCAGTGGGCCAGCCCTCCTCACAGGGACGGGGAGGGCCGGCCATTCCCAGGGCCTCCAGCTGCAGAGAGTGCTGGAAAAGTGTCTGGTCCAGCAAGAGACCACGTTCTGAAGACTCAGTATGAAAGAGAGAGAGTGGAATGTCTCGCCTGATAATTTTTATTTAGTTGTATATTGAAATTATAACATTGTGGATAATTTAATTTGAAACCACATGTGGCTCTTGTATTTCTGTTGGAGAATCTGTTGTCCTCTGGAGACCTCGAGGGGGAGAGCAAAACGTCTGGTTTTTCTCTCATCTTTTCCCTGGAAGTAGCTTGAACAGGATTCTCTCAACCCGGGTGACCCAAGCCGAACTAGCACAGCAGAGAAAGTTCTTGGTTGTTTCTGACTCAGCTGACACGAGTCAGTTGTGTCTCACTCGTGTGTCGGTGTTCCTCAGACAACTACGTTAAAAATCGGTATAAACCACCCCGTCGACATCACTAATCAGATACTCCTGTCTGGTGTTGGTTGAATGCAGCAGTTGTTAGCTGTTGCAGAGTTCAGTCCTTGATTCTTCTGTCTTTGCATTCACTAACAATTGTTTATTCACTTTCACTGTGTGCCAGTCTTGGGGCTAAGTGCCAGGTTCCAAAGTGAGGAGGACTTAGCCTTCGGCCTCAGGGAAGCAAGCGCCCGGTGCCCGTCCTGCCTCTTCCCTGCAGCCGTGGAGGGAGGGGGAGCCCCGTGCTCTTCACCCTCCCCAGTGCGGAGTGTTTGCGCCTTTTTCTTTTATCATCCTGGTGTGTATGTCGTCGCATTGCTATATGGTTTTAATTTATTGTTTCCTGATAACCAGTGGGACTGAGCACCTTATCATCTGTTTGTTGGCCATTTGGATTTCAACTCTTATGAAGTGTCTGTTCATTTCCAAATCTGTTTTTAATCCTGACAGTTACACAAGTAAAGCAAAACCAGTAGCTCTGTCGGGTCTGCAGTGAAGCCTGCAGGGGTGGGGCCCCGAGGCCTGATCTCCTGCCTGCACCCCTGGTCTCGCTCCTCAGCGTAGCCCCCGCGGGCCTGCACCCAGCTCAGGGCAGCTGAGCAGTGTCTTGGCAGGTGCCCAGTGCTTATGCCCTTTGGCCTGGCAGTGCCTTTTCTAGGAGCTGGTCTCAGGCAGGTGCTCAGCGGGAGGGTGTTTATTCCTGTGCTGTTGTTGGAAGAGCAGGAGTTGGGAACCTTCGGTCAGGAAACCGTTTGACCGTGTTGTGGTTTGCCTTCCATCAGGACATTATTCACACATTAACTGTACTCATGTGGAAAAATGCCCACAGCATATCACCCCGCTAAAAAAGCCAGTCACAAAAATACTTCAGCTCTGTATGACAGAGACGGGGAGTTATGAGGGATTTTCACCTTCTGTGTTATATATTTTTGCAGTACTCAGATTTTTATAATGAAGTTTGCCTTAGTTTTGTCACTGATAAAAGGAAAAAGGAGATGCTTGCTATTTCCATCAGTACCCGCAGCAACATCATAGCTGTCCGCTGCCTTCCTAATCCAGAGGGTAATATGAACAGAGTCTCATGTCATAGGAGCCTATGGCATTGCGGCACTCCAGAAATTATCTTCCCTATGTTTGAACGTGAGTAATCCTATGTTACATAAGAAAGAGGGTCTTTTACTATGAAATTGTTGGAAAAGATAAAACATCAGGTTACTTTGCGCTTTGCCAGGCTGGGATTATTTTTAGCCTTTGCCATGCTGCACGTTGGCAGAGCGTCGGCGGTGTTATCACATAACAGCAGCAGATGCTGTGACTGAGCGTCTGCTGTGTATCAGGTCCTCTGCTAAACGCTTGACATGCAGGATCACGTTTAACCCTCACAGCAACCCAGGCAGGTGGGTCCTGCGGTTATACTGGCTCTACAGGCGAGGAGCCCTCAGCGCAGAGAGGCCGAGCGCGAGTTAAAACACCAGCTGCCTGACTCCAGAGCCCCTGTCCTGCCGGCCGTGCCCATGACCCGCTCACTCTCATGTGCGTCTTTGCCTGTGCGGTCACAGTCTGTACGATTCTAGATAAGCAGGCAGACCTCTTAAAAACGTGAAATCCTCACGTTTAAAATGATTCTTCCTAATGTCCTCGTGTACTTCTCCCCTCTGGTTGTCCTTTCAACCCACCTGGGAACCAGGGTATGGGCGCTGGGAGCACGCGTGTGCCGCCCGGGCTTGTGTGTGGGACGAGCGGGTGCTCCCGGGCGCCTAGCCCTGCGCCATCATGCGAGGAGGAGCCGCCGCCACGTCTCTCAGGGTTGGCTGTGTGATCTTGGAGCCGCCTCGAAGTGTCATCCACACTGACCCTGACTTTGTGGTCCTGGGTGGACCTCGCATGGTGCAAATTAGACCTTGCGTGGTCCTCTGTGGTTGCTATGTAGACTCCCCCATCCAAGGCGGCCTTAAGCTCTGGCAGGGACGCTTCTAAGTTGGGATCCCAGCTGCTGCTACAGATGACGTCTGAAAGGCCACCGGGCAAGTGCATTTGTCGGCAGCAAGTAGAGACGGCCGTTCAGCATGGCCGAGGGGCTCACTGAAAGTTCAAGGATGATACAGTGACGCCTGGCAGACTGCTTGGAAGAAGCTGGTTTGGCTCTGGTGTGCTTTTGGTTTGGGTTGAGATGTGATTCCGGGAACAGGCTGCGTGCCTCTCCTCCAGCTTCCCTCTGGATGGAGAAGGGCGTCCGTCTCACAGCCTGCCTGCAGCTCGTGGCAGCCCCTCAGGGCAGTGCTGCTCTTGGTCACGTCACGCCGTCTCTGCGGAAATTGACTGTGAGGTCGTGTAACGTTCTTCCTCTGGAAGAAGTGACTCACAGGTTGGTCATTGGGAGTTCTTGACCCTCCTTGGTGTAAATGCCAGACCGAGCAGTGGTTGGGCCTCCCCAGTGGCTCAGCAGTCAGGAACCCACCTGCAGTGTAGGAGAGGCAGGTTTGATCCCTGGGTCAGGAAGATCCCCTGGAGGAGGGAATGGCACCCCCCTCCTTGGGATTTTCTTGCTGGGAAAATCCCGTGGAGAGGAGCCTGGCAGGCTGCAGTCCACAAGGTGGCAAGAGTCGGACACGGCTAAGCACACGCATACACGAGCAGTGGCTGAGGGTTTGTTTTCTTAAGTTCTGTCGGTGACCTTTGAGGTTGTTCCAGCAAATTTGATAGACCACAGTAAGACACTCCAGCTGCGGCACCTCCACGTGCAGGAGGGCTTTTGTTTCCTTGGTTAGGAGTGGCCCTGTCCCAAGGTGCGCAGGTCTGGCAAGCCCAGGTCCTGGTGGGTGTGGCGTGGGGCCGGGGGGCCGGGGCGGGCGCTTGGCTGTGCCTGTGGGGCCGCAGAGAGGCCCAGACCCTCCGGAGGTCACTTGGCAGCAGCCCTCGGATGAGGTGTGGTGTGTACTCTCGTCCAGCGGCTCTTGTCACAGAGGCTCTCACATGCGTTCCAGGAGGCGTGTACGAGAAAGGTCAGAGCTGTGCTGTTTATAGAAGCAAACACGCCACAAATGACCCAGCGTTCACTGACAGAAGAGTGGGTCAACGAAAGCGGCACGTCAGAAGACGTGGACCTGCACGGGACCGAAAACGAGGGCACTTCTGTACACGCCACCGGGTTAAATGTCAGACCTGCCGCTGAGTGAGAAGGCAAGAGCCGAGGAGTATTTACAGCATAACATCGCCCAAGTTAGCTTCACAAACCTACTCATTAAACTCTACCTGCAGATCTAGACTAGCATAAAAAGTACGGCATGATGAGCACACAATACAGGATCGCAGCTGCCCGTCATCAGGCAGGAAGACACCATCACGACGGGCACGTGGGGGGGTGGTGGGGTTGCCAGTGTTCTGCTTTTTGAGCCCCGCTGTCCGGTGGGGGCAGCCGCCAGCCTCTTGTGGCTGTTTCTCTACATTCCAATAAAAACTCGGTTTCTTGGTCACACGAGGCGCATTCCAAGTGCTTGGTAACCTCAGGTGGCTGTCATGTTGGATGGTGTGGACAGGGAACATGTCCGTCATTGCCGGAAGTTCCGTTTGGTGGGGGAGGTCACTGGATGCATAGATTTCATTCCTTCTCTGTCAGTTGTATAGACTCATGTATGAAATCTTTCAAAATTCTCTTTTAATTTCAGTTGCTAGAAAATCCCCGAGCACACACATTTACCAAACCTGAAGTGTGACTTCCGAGTGAGAAGTCGACAAGTGGCCGGTGAAGCCCCTCGAAGCTCTGCAGCCGTGTGGCCATCTCTCTGGCACTGCCCCCGGCCCGAGATGAGTGACATACACGGGGACGCGAGAAGGGGTCCAGTGTGTGTGCAGGTGTGCGTGTGCGCACACACATCTGTGTGTAGCATGTTGGTAGGATTACCCTAACATAGCCGCCACCTCTGTGTCCCCCTCTCTGCCGTCACTGGTTGTCATGGTGCTTTATCTGCTCTCTAAATCTCCTGACACCTGTGCTAAAGGCTTTGTTGCTAAGCTGTTGTTTCAAGGAAGAGACGACAAGCAGCCTCCAAGTCGAAGCCTGTCCTAGTTTGTGCTGCCCTTGATTTCCAGACTTGAGGAGGTTGGTTGTCATGACAAAGAACCTGCTCTTTCCACTTGATTTATTGCCTCTTGTGCTAGAGGCGGCTGTCTGCGGCTGTGAAGTCCTCCGCGGAGGGAGATTTATTGGTAGATACTCACTCTTTATGTGGGGATGTGGATTCCCAGCTGCCCCGGACAGCCAGAGCCTGTCACCAGGCACTTCCTGGGCGGCTCCGGCTGCTCTCTGGCGAAGGTGTCCTTACCTGGCCGCTCGGTCATAATCAGGGGCTGGAGTGGCCTCCACACCCTGTTTGCCTACCTGGTTTTGCCCTGGTCCTGATGGCAGAGAATGAAACTGGCCATCCCTCAGCCCCATGCCTACCCGTGTGTAATAGCTACGCAGGGCAGCAGACTGGAGGAGGCGGAAGCTGGCCTGCCCAGTCTGTGTCTCTGAAGATCTTTGACCACCAAAGAAACCACGCATCCTGCCTATACTTCCCCATTTGTGTCTGCTTCTCTTGCCCTGCTTTCGGTCTTACTCACCAGGGTAGAAGTCACACCCTAGCATCTGACTTGGGAACCTGTCTGGAGAAGGATATGCTGTGACATTGGGGATGCTGAGGCCAGCGTTCTCAGGAGCAGGTGGGGGCAGCGAGAAGAGCAGCCCGAAAGAGGGGCAGAGACCAGCGGGCTCCGGCCGGGTTGAGACTTCCGCTCAGCACTAAAGGGAGAAGAGAGGGGCGTGTGTGAGGCCCGCCATTCCCCGGGATCCTGAGTTAAACGTTCAGTGCTGCAGAGTGTCCCGGTCCGACCTGCAGCCAGTCCACATCACACAGTTAGGTTAAGCTCCCGGCACTGAGCAGGTGCCATGTGCCCCGCGGGTGGACGACCACCTTCCTGCATTACTACAGCCAGCGTCTCATTTAACCTATGCCACATCAGACATCTCAGGTAGAACAATGTTATCAGACAAAACTGAAGACTTAAGAGGTGCTGCTGGAGTCTGTTGACTCAAAACAGTCTGACTACAACTGCCCAGCCTTTTAACTACCCTGTGAATTACCGAAGTTCTAAAGAAGCAAGTATAAACTGTGTGTGGGCCCCCCTGCTTGAGTGGGGAAGACAAGGGGAGCTGGAGTAATCACACCATCTGCTGGCCTGCTGTGAATCCCAGGGCTGGCACCACCCGCGAGGACTGGTACCCAGAGCCCCGGAGCTCCGCATCGAGCAGCTCCAGCTGAGGAGAGAGGCGCACCAGCCCTCTGTGGATTTGTGTCCGTGCTGGGCTCTAAGAAGAGCTTCCTGCAGCTCTGGCTGGTGGACAGACAGCTGCGAGGCCGGGTTGGTTTGACTGTCCTTGTGAACAAAGGTCAAGCCTGGCTCCTCTCTCTAGTCCAGAGTGCAAGGGGCTCCTAGATAACTGCAAGGGCGAATCATGTATCTGATCCTGCCTGCAGCCTGAAGGTCTTTGACGAGAGGATTGAGCCTTGGCCCCTGATAAGCCAAGCACTAGTAGACACAGTGATACGCCTGTAATAGAGGTGCTATGTCATTTATTTGGAAGGGTTTTTTTGGGTTTATTTTTTTTAGTACTAAATTGCTGAGAAAATTGAAAGGGAGTGTATTTTTTTATTTTTTAACGTACTTCTTTTTCCATTGCATAGAATCATGTTCTCCCTAAATGTCAACCATTTTCAAGTATTTTCTATAAATTTCTGACATTAGCCAAAGAAGGAGTGGTTTCCGTGGGGTATTTTTTCTTTGGTCGATTTGTTCATTTGTTGAATTAATGTTTCTCGAGCATCGTCTCTGGGCTATGTACAGTGTTAACACTGGAGACGCAGGCTTGAGCAGGGCAGGTACAGTCTTCAGCGAGTGTGTTCCTATCAGGAGATAAACACATAAATAATAAGATGGTTTCAAGCCCTGGAAAGTGCTGTGGTAGATAAAGGAAGGCTGCTCGTTGGTTTTTGGTTTTTTTCCAACAGCTTCATTGAGATAGAATTCATGTATCTGACTACACGACTCCTTTAAACTGTAGAATTCAAAAGTTTGTTTTTTTTAATAGTAATTCACTGGGTTGTGTAACGATCACCAGATTCTAATTTTAGAACACTTCTCCCCCACCAAAAGAAACCTCTTAGTCACCAGCAGCCGCTCTCCTTCCCTCTCTGCTCCCTTTAGTCCTAGGCAACCTCTCATCTATTAATACTTTCTGTCTCTAGAGATTTGCCAGTTCTGGACATTGCAGATAAGAGGAATTATACAATATGTGGTCTTTTGTGACTAGCTTCTTTCACTTAGCTTCATGTTTCTGAGATTCATCCATGGCGTAGCATATCAGTACGTCACTTAAATGTAGTTTAGGCCTGTGTGTTTTATTCGTTTTGATGCTTGTGAATGGACAGTTCTTATATTTGTTTTGAATGTTCCTTGCTATTGTGTAGAAATAGAATTGATTCTTGTCTGTGACCTTGTTTATGATGTATATCATCTTGTATCCTGTGAGCCTACTAAATTTGTTAGTACTAGTTTCTTAATAGATTGCTTCGGATTTTTTCGTATACAAAATTATGTCATCTACAGATAGTTTTATCTTTCCAATCTGGATGGCTTGTGTTGGAGTACAAAATTGAGTAACAGGAATCAAAACGGACACCCTTGTCTTGTTCCTGATTTTGTTGAGAAACCAAGTTGTCTTTCACTGTATCCCTGAGGGTTTTGAACACCTTAGTTCTACTTCAGTCTCCACTGCTGGCTCTGAGGCCTGACGCATGTCACTTGTTGCAGTTCCCTAACCAAACAATGAGAAGGTCCACTCAAACGGTCCTTCATTCCCAGTTCTCATGTCCAGCCCTTCTGCGGTTCCACCGTGGTGTCCTTTCATCTTAGCCAGTTCCCTTGGATGTTAGATCATCAGATGAACTCTATAGGGACTCATGGAAGTATTTGCGTGTTCGTTTTCCACGCCCATTTTGACCGCTTTCACTCTAACTTAGAAGGAAATTGCAAAAATTGAAAGATACAAGCAAAAGAGTTTGAATGGATCCATGTTTCCTTTTCTTTGTAACCTCAAACAGTGAAAGGGAAAGATTTGCCTGAGGACAACACTCATTTCCACAGAAGGTGAATGAACCACGGCTTCTTCCCACTCTGCCTCTAACAGTCAGTACCTCCTCTGTTTTCAGACTCTCAGCGTTCTCATCTCTCCTCCTTCACCATGAAGCTGAAGGACAAATTCCACTCACCCAAAATCAAGAGGACGCCATCAAAGAAGGGAAAACCAGCCGAGGTGTCTGTGAAGATTTCAGAGAAGCCCGTGAACAAAGTAAGCTGACTCTAGGTGTTTCTCCTGGCCTTCACCTGCTCTGAGCCATGTGCTTGTGTGTTTCTGAGTTCATGCCCTGGGGACTGAGCTTTCAGTTCAGAGCACCTTTCCTGTAGCGCTCCACGGTTCCAGCTGGGGCCTTCCATGTCCTTGTGAAATAGAAACCTTTAGGATGGGTGAGTGTTTCTCCCATTAATCAGAGTCCAGACTGGTTGGCTAGAACAGTTCTTTTCCAGATGTCATCCTCTGGGCATTTAACACAGCTCAGAGCATCACATTCACACCCCAGGATGCAGCCTCCATGCCCCTAGAGAGGCCCATGTTGCCCCCTGACACACACATGTAGATTTGTGATGTCCAGAACATCCATCATTTGGTTCCAGGGTCCATGCTCTGAAACTTGCTAAACCCTTGAAACCCAGCTGAAGATGCCCTCAAACACCAGGAACCTCAGCAGGGCCAGTCAAGCCAGATGTGTTGCAACAGCTGTTGATTTTCATCAACTCCTTCCCTTCAGCTTAAAACGGCCATTTCAAGCTCTGTAGGAATCCAGGTTTCCTCTCTTCCAGGAGGCAACAGACAGATTTCTACCAGAGGGCTACCCTATCCCCTTGGATCTGGAGCAGCAGGCAGTAGAGTTTATGTCCACCAGTGCTGTGGCTTCCAGGTCTCAAAGGCAGAAGGTCAGTGTGATGCTAAGAACAATTGGGTTTGCCTTGCCTTCTACTGCAGAATCCTGGCCCATGGTTTTGGGGATGGAAAAAAAAAATTCTGTTGCAATATCGTTGTGTTCAGTTGGGTGGCAACTGTGGGCTTAATTGTTCAGGAAACAGTCCAAGGAGCCATGGATAAAAGTCAAAGTTTATCCAGGCCTTCGTGGTCTTTGGAGCAAAGCAAGCCCAGTGCTCCACGGTGAAAGCTTGGGGATTCGGGGATTGGTTTGGGTGTGCTGCTTGGGTCCAACGGGTTCGGGGGGAATGGGTGAGTCTCCTCTCTTAAGACCAGCTGTTCTTCCCTTGAGCTGCTAAGATGCTCTGGACAGTTGAGAAGAGGAAGGGCGTGTAAAGTGTAAGGTCTCTTAAATGTGTCGCGAGACTCTTGAGCGTGATGAGATGGCACAGAACCAGTGTCTCATAGCTAGGGACTCCTTTTGTCCTGCTAACATTTACCAAGCCTTTTCTTAGCCCCACGCTCAGTGCTTTCACTCGTTCCTTTACTTAATTCTCATTATAGCCCTGGGAGGTGGAAACTTAAATTTTGTAGACAAGGAAACTAGGGCTATGGAGCAAAGCCACACAAAGAGCAGTGACCCAGAGATGGAAACACAGGCCGCCAGGCACCAGGCCGAAACTCTGACGATGTCGCGTCTACTCTTTAGGAAAATTTATTTTTTAATACCTGAAAACCTGATGCTAATCCCCACACATAACTGAGCATAAAAACAAAATCAAACTCAGCAAGGCAAAACAAAGACAAGCCTGTCAGATAAGTAGCTTCTCAGTTCTGTAGTAACTGTCCACAGTGTCGTTTATAGAACTGTCGTCACAGCTCAGCTGTCAATTTAACACCACTAGCAAACACTGCCCTGTTACATAAACACATAGTTGTTGAGCAGCGTACTTCCTCTTGTTTTTGTGTTGACCAGCAGAATGTCTTAAAATACTAGTTAAAAGTAGGGAAAATCAAGGTTTTCAGTCCAGAGTCTTTCACTGAGTCGTTTTTCCTGCCCCATCTGTTAACCAAAAGAAGCTAGGAGCAAGAATGAAATGTACGTTGTTTACCTGACTGATGTGAATTCCAGATTGAAAAGAGGAATAAAGTGCAAGATTTGGTCTGTACCACAATCACTTTTTTTTAATTACAATCTGTTTAGCAACCCCTTGGAGAAGGCAATGGCACCCCACTCCGGTACTCTTGCCTGGCAAATCCCATGGATGGAGGAGCCTGGTGGGCTGCAGTCCATGGGGTCGCTAAGAGTCGGGCATGACTGAGCGACTTCACATTCACTTTCCACTTTCATGCATTGGAGAAGGCAATGGCAACCCACTCCAGTGTTCTTGCCTGGAGAATCCCAGATACAGAGGAGCCTAGTGGGCTGCCATTCTGGGGTCACACAGAGTCAGACACAACTGAAGTGACTTAGCAGCAGCAGCAGCAGCAACCCCTTGGAGCTGGGTTTTGAATGGAACACCAAGAAGAGTGTCAGTTGTCATCTGACACTGTCCAGGGACCCCAGAGCAAAATGGCATACTAAGCACTGTGTTTTGATAGGAAACTGTTCCAGCCACTCACTTCTTGGCATTTCCACCCCTCCTTCTTCTTTATTCCAAGAGAAATGATAGAGGAAATTGACGTTCAAGTACCTTTTCCTTGCTGGGGGTTCCTGCAGACTCCAGGGCAGAGCTGGCAATGCCTGGAGACAGTCTTGGTTGTCACAACCAAGAGACTGAAGCAGGTGCTCCTGGCGTCTGGTGGGTAGAGGCCAGGGATGCTGGTAGGCATTGTGCAATGCATAGGACAGCACCTCCCCCATCCCCACAACAAAGCATCACTTGTCCTAAAATGCCCATGCCGTGGCGGAGAAACTGTTCTCTAGGAGCTGTATAGGTCCTCCCCTAAGGAAGAGCATCAGCCTGGTTCCGGGTCATCAGCCCTTAAGAAGGGTGGAGCTTCCACGCCCTGTCACCTGCGTGATCCAGAGTGAGTTCAAGCCCACGTGGAGGCCCACAGTCAGGACTGGCAGTGTTGGGGCTCTGCCTGCCAGGGTGTGAGTGTAGCTGACTCTGTCAGAGATGTCCTCCCATAGCCTGTCATCTGCTGTCACCCTTAACTATGACTGACTGACTCTCTTACAGCTTAGTGTTTCTGTGTATAGTCTCATTGTTCCCATGATGTTACCTGGGAAGCTGCAGCTCAGGTAGACAGGAATAGATTCGGATTCATCCACAACTTGCTATGGGTCGCCCTGTGCCGGGCCCTGTCCTGAGTGGCATCACACGCTGTCTTCCTTCTCACCTTGACTGTGCACGCAAGCTTTCACTGTTCCTGGTATACAGAAAGTGTGGGCTCTGGGCCAAGGTTGCTTAATCAGAATCTGCTGTTCCCTTAATTTTATGAAATGCTTCACAAATACTCTCCCCGAGCACCCCCTAGAAGCCTCCTTAGCCCACCCAGAGCAGGCATTAGTCTTCCCATTTTGCACACGAGGAGCCTGAAGCCCAGTGGTGCCTTTGGATTGCAGCCTCCCCCGGCACTCCTGGCCTCGGGAGGTTTCCAGGTCTGTCTGCGCCGTGGCGGCCCCTAACCCCCTGAGGCACGAGGACGTGTGCAGGTGGGTGCCCCTGCCTCTCCAAGGCCCTCCCTCAGGTTCCTGGTTCCTGGGGATGCTTCTGGGTGTCTCATTGTAACTCTTGACTGCTGGCTGTGTTTTGTGAGAAGCCACAGTTTTAAGAGCTGGAGGGCGAGGGGAATGCACAGCATTCAGAGGCCACTGAGTCACGGAGTGGAATCTGCTGGAGCGTTAATGGATGAAACCTGACTCTGCGAGGTGTCACGCCTCTGTTGGGAGCCCAGGGCAGCCTGGTTTGATCTCTCTGCAAGTGACAGGAGAATTCTCTGTTGTGAAACGCCTGCCCCTTTGGAGGCCTGCCATCTTCAGGTCAGCCTCTTTCTCCCTAGCAAACCTGGGGACACATTTTCTTAAACATTCCCGGCCTCCTCCCCCTGTTTCGTCAGGCTGGCGCCTGAGGAGTCCTGAGGTGCTGAGATGGCAGTGTTGTGGCCATCATCCTCTTGCCCAACCAGCAGTGTGGTTTTAGTCATGTTTGATGTCTACACGGCACCATGATTCCTTCAGACTGAGGTTCCTCTGAGCCCCGTGTAGGCCTA
This sequence comes from Aepyceros melampus, assembly GCA_006408695.1. Lineage (NCBI taxonomy): Eukaryota > Metazoa > Chordata > Mammalia > Artiodactyla > Bovidae > Aepyceros > Aepyceros melampus. The sequence goes on along the minus strand of SJXQ01006331.1, from coordinate 101,525 downwards.
GGCAAAGCAGAGCGCTCTTGTCTTGAGCTAGAGAAGCAAGTGCCTGGCTCTTGGAAACAGACAGTAAATAAAGTGTCAGTTGGTAAAAAGAGAAAAATAAAGTGAGGGCGGAGAGACCCATGCTGGGAATGGGAGCGTGATATCCTCCTGCTCTACAGAACGCCTTTGGGGAAGGATGCCCACTGAGAGGAGCTAAATCAAGTCTCTGAAAGTCGTCCCACAAAGGAACTAATGACTTCTTAATTCCATTTATATGATTTTCTTTGATATTCCCATGAAATCCACTATTTAAAAATTTAAAATGATGTTCCTCATTATTTTAAAAGAACTAGTGTTCAGAATCATAATCACTTTATTATGTATCACTTTTTTATGTATTTTATAGTTTTAAATCTCCTTTTTTAAGAAATTATCTTCTTGTTCTTGGTGGGTTTTGTTTATGTAGTCTCTGGGGCTCAAAGCTCCAGGTGGGAGTTTTCCTCACTTGTAATTTGCCCTGGGCAAGTAATCAATTCTACTCGAATGGATTATCCATTTTTGGATTTCTCTATCTTAACAATTATTCTTGGTTTCCCTTTCCCTGCCAGCCAGCTGAGACCTGGGTTGTTGACCTCAGGGTCAGTGTAAGGAGTGTGTTTACCCACTGACCGTGGATTCAAGGTACTCCACAGTCAAAGAGGAAAGACTTGGGTGTGGGAATGTGAATGCTGGGAGGTCCAGGGCACTGTGTTTTTATTTCCTTCCTTGGTGAGCTTTCCTCGGGAGCAGAGATACTCTGGGTGCTGATAGCAGCTGCGGCAGGAGCAGTGCCTGGATTTCTGCCGTCTGTCCAGCTTCCTTTTCACCCCGGGGCTTCCATGCCCTTTGGCAGAGCCATCTCATCTCATTGAGAGGGCACCGCATCTGCAGGTCAAATGTGGGACTCTAACAAGGAGTCCTGGAGAATGGGCTTGAGCACTAATGCCTCTGACCAATCTCACACAGCCCTCAGGACCTTGAAGGGCCTGGGGTTTCTCAGTTTGATTTCCTGGATAGACATGCACAGTACCCAAGCATCCTGCGGCTGTCAGCAAATCAGTCCTCACTATACTCGCTGAGATTAGTGGTGATGCTTCCGCGCAGTGCTGGAGGAGACCCTGGGCGAGTCTGTCTCTGTCTAGGAAGGGACTTAGGAATACCTAAACTACTCTTCTCCATCCAGCCCCTTCCCCAAGTCTGGCCTCTGTATCCTGATTGCAGTCCTTAGGGAAACAATTTGACTTAGTTTCTGCAGCAAGAAGCCTTTCCAGTGGTATCAATCTCAAAGTGGTCTACAGGAAATTTTATTTCTTTCTTTTAAAATCACTCCCTTTAATCTCTCTCCTCCCTCCTTATGCTTAACATTTCCTTTCAGAACCTGAGCTGGCTGGAGGAGAAAGAGAAGGAAGTTGTCAGTGCCTTGCGCTACTTTAAGACCATTGTGGACAAAATGGCTATTGATAAGAAGGTCCTGGAGATGCTCCCAGGGTCCGCCAGCAAGGTGCTGGAGGCCATCTTACCCCTGGTGCAGAGTGACCCTCGAATTCAGCACAGGTGAGTTGCTCTGGGCTGTGTTAGGGCCGTGGAGGCATAGTGGCACCTTGGTTTAGGGGCCATTCACACCCGACGTTTCTACAAACAGCAAGGAATGCCAGGAGGAAAAGGAGCCCTCCAGCCCCTGCCCCCAGCCTTGCCCCATGGCCTCCGCCTGGTTTTTTCCCAAGGTTGAGGTCACTGTTACTCATGAGGCCTCGACACTGAGTGAAGCTCACCACCACTGCTGGGAGGTAGCCGCTGGGTAAGCCTATGGTTCTTTTTTCATACTAGCTGGCTCATTGGCAATCATCCCATTGATTTGGACACATTTTCCCCAGTTCCCTGTGTTAACCATAGTTTATTGTGACACCAGATCCTGCCAGTATTTAGCTGCTTAGAGATCTTGACCGCTTACATTATTAAGCCAAAAGAGGTAGAGAGGAGTCCCAGTAGAGCATGGACTAGTGAAATGTTGAGTTGTATCAAGCCAGGTCCTCCCAGACGGCAGCTGGATTCAGTGGAAGCCAGGTACAGGGATGGTGTCAGCTTTTGTTGGGTAATGCTCTTTTTTTTTTTTTTTGGCTAGAGTTCATTTTCCTCTGAAAGGTTAGTCAGCGGCTTGCCTCTGTGTTTGTTGTTAACCACAGAAAGAAAAGCAGTATTGAATGTAACCTTCAGTGAGAGCCTCGCAGGAGCCTTCTCACGAGAGGCTGTCAGATGCCTGCTGGCTTTGTTTTCCTTCCCTGGTCCTGTCCGGGATAAACATCTCTCTGTTTCAGTTCCTCAGGATGGGTTAGTGTCCTTGTAGCCCCACGAGGCTAAGCATTCATGAACCGCTTTGAGAACTTGGCCATGAAGGGCACAGTTTTCTTCTTTTGGGAGATAAAGCAAGCAGTATCTTCATTTCCAAGAAGCCAGCTTGCCCTGGGGTTTCTGCTGACCCCTGTAGATTGTGCTGACCCGTCTTCGGGCTCTGCCAGTGGTCTTCTGGCTGGGAGCGCACTGGAGCCAGTTGGTGGGGAGGATCCAGTGTTGATAGGGCTTGGCCCGGCTCTGTCTTCACTTTCCACAGCGGGCTGCCAGCATGGACCTGGGTATCCACCGGGGCTGGGCCCCAGCATGCACCCAAGCCTCGGGGGCAGCCAGCAGCTTCGGTGCCTTGTTCAGAGGCCCGTGGAGGCCCCTGCGAGACAAGCGCTATGCTTTCCCAGTAGGGCCCCAGTGCCCGGCTTGTGGACAGGCCCGGTGCGGCTCTCCTTGGAGGGAATGTGCCTCACAGTGAGCTGGTTTCAGGTGCATAGACAGCTTTCTATGGAATGCTCTGATAGACTTCTCATGGGCTGGGCCCACCATGGGAGAGTTCAGATCTGGTTGAAAACACCAGCTCCCCCACTGTCTGACCAGGTGCCAATTTTATGGAGGGCGAGTTACAAGAGAGTCACTAAACTTCCTGGGGGAGGAGACGCCGGGGCCAGACCTGAGGTCAAGGCAAGTGCTGGATGGGCACTGGGGGCAGGAGAAGACGACCAGAGGAACTAGGGCAGCAGGCATGTGTGTCCCAGGAGGGGAGAGACTCGCAGTCGTGTGAGTGGAGTGTGACCACATGGACGCCAACTGCTAGAGCCCCGTCTGCGCCCACCACCTCGTGTGGCCCCCTCCGGAGAGTCAGCATGGCCACCTTCGCAGAGTCCTGTAAGAGCGCTGGCCCCACACTGCTGCCCGGCCTCGCGACCCCAAGTGTCGGCCAGCAGCTATGCTGGGGAGGCCACTTCTAGACACGCAAGCTCTGGGAAACTTGATCAAGTGATATGACAGTGGTCTGGGGTGTGTTTCTGTCTGTGGGGAGGTTTTATAATTACTTAACATCTATAACCATTTCCTTAAGGGGAAAAGAGAAATGCCTGGGTATGGCCGCAAGGAACAATGGTTTTTTCCCTTTCTTTTTTTCCTGGTAGTCCTTCGGTTAATACCGTTTAAGGGATGTTTTTCCTTCTGAAATTTTTTGAAAGCCAATTGATGATATTTTTATTGCTCTCCTGACATGATCGAAAATACTCCCTCAGATGTTTCTGTCAGCTTCCTTCCACAATCTCATTCCTCCTGGCACATTTGTTGGTTATGTGTGTGTTAGTTGCTCAGTCGTGTCCAATTCTTTGCAACCCTGTGGACTGTAGCCCACCAGGCTCCTCTGTCCATGGGATTCTCCAGGCAAGAATACTGGAGTGGGTTGCCGTGCCCTCCTCCAGGGGATCTTCCTGACCCAGGGATCAAACCTGCGTTTCCTGCATTGGCAGGTGTGTTCTTAACTGCTGAGCCCCCCGGGAAGCCCGTTTGTTGGCTGGGAGGGTGTTATCCTGCCTGCTTTGTGGGTGGGGTTCCAGCAGGCAGACTGTTGGCTACCCTTCTCCCGTGTTCCCCGGGCAGTGGTGATGGGCCTATGAACAAGCAGCTGGCTGCTTCTTGTGGGCAATGAACGGAGGTGTGAGAGCAGGATCCCTGCTCTCCCTCCATGTAGGCAGCTTTGTCCCGTTTTGGAAGCAGATGAACTGGTCCTCTGGACATTTTTATGGTACAGGACCCTCCTTCCTTTTTTAATATCCTTCCTGTTACATTCAGACACAGGACTATTCTTCCTCCAAGCTAACGATGTGAAGGGTGGACCCAATTACCGATATTTTTAGGTGCTCTCAGAAAAATGTTAACATCCAGTGCAGGTAGGAATTGAGCATCACATAAAAGTGACCCTGCCCACCTCTTTCCTCTAATGATGGCCAGGTGCTGTGGTGGCATCCCTCAGGCGGGAGTGGGAGGCCAGTCTTTGTTTAAAAAGGCCTCATCTGGCCTTGCCTGGGAGGAGAGGCAGACTGCTAGGAGCACCTTCCCTTTCGAGACCACGTCACCTATGATCCAGCCCCCAGGAAAGTCTAAAAGTTTTGTTTTAGTCTCCTAGCCGTCCTTCCTAAGAGACTAGGTGTGACATTGAATACTCTGCATTTATATCATCCTCTAAAGCGGCCAAACCCTGGCTTTCTTGTGGCTGCTTTTTCACATTTTTCTTTTTTATAATGGGACTTGAGGAGTTTGCTTTCAGTCTTTCTGACTCTGCTTTTCCCCCTGTTGGAACACGCACAGGGTAGATTGGACGGCAGAGCAGGAGGCCAGTCTCCTGGAGATTCTCTTCCTCCTCATCTGATTCTGAAGAGCTTCTTGTTCCAGCCTTGTTTGGTTCAGGTGTTTTTTTTTTATTTTATAGCTTTATTTTTAGAAGCTGTTTTAATCATCCTACAATATTATGTATTTTTCTTACAATTATATCTGTGGAGAAAAAGCATACCTTTGGCTGCTAAATATCAGCTTTTTTTTTTTTTAATGGAGGAGGTAGCAGTCCACAAATTTTCTGCACTTTTGCTCTTCTTTGATTGTAATACATAATATTCAAAATAGAAAAATAATTCCTTCCATAAATCCTCGGGATAATTACCTTTAGTTATTTTAGAAACATGTATAAGGCATAAAGCATCTACATTTCGGCCTCTACTGTACAGTTTGTTAGGGCCTCTGGAAGTACTTGCGGCTTGTTTTGTGTTGTTGTGAAGTTGATACTTCTCCCACCACCACAGGTCACCTCGCCTCTGACTTATCCTTCTTAAAATACCCTTCATTAGTGCATTCCTCTGACTTCTCAGCCATGGTTTATTGCAGGGGATGACGAAGCCAAGCCAGTGTTAGGAGGAATTCTAGTAAATTTCAGGTCTCTTTGAACTCATATTTAAAGGCTATTCCTGGAGACTTCCCTTGTTGTAAATGATGTTCCGTGGTTAAGATTTCACTCTTCTACTGCAGGGGGCACAGGTTCGATCCTTGGTCTTGGAACTAAGATACAGAAACAATTTTTTTAATCAAAGTAAAAGCTGTTCTCTAAAAGATCCTGCCTGCTAAAATCCCACAAATCTGTTGGCTCCTCATGACACATATGGGTTTTTACTTTCTTAACACCAAAAACGTTTTGTATTGGAGTATACTTAATTATTTGTGATAGTTTAAGGTGAGCAAGGAAAGGACTCAGCCATACATAGACATGTATGTGTTCTTCCCCAAAGCCCCCTCCCATCCAGGCTAAAGCTCAGGTTCTCAGTGTGTCATTACAGAAAGAATCCAGTGAGAGAGTGATAGGTGAAAAGTGAAGTTGCTCAGTCGTGTCTGACTCTTTGTGATCCCATGGACTATAGGCTACCAGGCTCCTCTGTCCATGGGATTTTCTAGGCAAGAGTACAGGAGCGGGTTGCCATTGCCTTCTCCGGGGGTTCTTCCTGACCCAGGGATCAACCCAGGTCTCCCGCGTTGCAGGCAGACACTTTACTGTCTGAGCTACCAGGGAAGCCCAAGTGATAGGTAAGAAGTGGATTTGTTTAGAGAGAAACACACTCCATGGAGTATAGGCCGTCTCAGAAGGTGAGAGCAGCCTGTGAGTTTTTATCTAATTCAGAATAAGAAGTGTACAACACTCTGACCTACTCGGAAGTGAGGAAGGTGGACCATTCCTTGAGAGGTGTTATCAGATTCTCGTGGAGGATGTGCAGTTTGAAAAAGCACATAAACTCTCATGGTGGAATTTTTATACGTTATAGTTGAGAAATGAAAAAGTCTTCATTGGATATAAGGAAATAGGTTCAGGGAGGAAAAGTGTATTTATTAAAAGGAAGTGCAGATTTTATAGAAAGGACTGAGAAACCCGAGTCGCTGGGAAGCTAGGTCTATACTAAACAGAAGACTTAAAGTGACGGGCATGCTGTGGAGTTTTAACATTCTCTTGACAATCTCCTCCTGCCTCCAGCTAGCCCTCTCCTCCTGCTACAGCCGAGTGTACCAAAGTCTCGCCAACCTCATCCGTTGGTCTGACCAAGTGATGCTGGAAGGCGTGAACTCAGAAGATAAAGAGATGGTGACAACTGTGAAGGGGGTCATCAAGGCCGTGCTAGATGGAGTGAAGGTATGTGCGGGTTCCCGGTGGTCCTCAGCAGGGACTTGGGGCTGCCTCACTGCCGGCTGTTTGTGATACAAGAACTCGTTCCTAAACTCCTGAACGTCGGAGTGAACGTCTTCCAGTGTCTCTGCTGTTGGGTGCCACATCTCACAGCTGTTTCTGTCTCTCTGGTACACATACTCTTAACAGCCGTATCACCTTTGGCGGACTGGGCCCATAGTTAGAAAAGCTGCCAGAGGCAGTCAGCCTGTCCTGGGCCTAGTGTTAAATCTGCACTGAGTCTTTATACTACAGCTCTGGCTGTGCACACCTGCCACCTCGACAAAGGCCAGTGGAAACTGTTTTTGCGTTGACTCTTAGCAAAACTCCCGGCATGTCAACTGCTACCTTTTCATATTCTAAGAACTTCTTAGTAGAAAAGCAGGATTGAGATAAGTTAGAAGTAAAACTGAAATCTATGACGTAGTTTGTGAATTTACTACCCAGGGAAGTCAGAAATGGCATAATAGAAAATTATGAATCATTGTTAAGGTGGGAAGCAAAGTCCTTCTAAGGAAGGTTCTTTGGTTCTGAAATTAAGGTCCAAGGGACAAACCCTAATTGAGAAAATAAGTCCCAGTGAATATGGAGCAAGGCAGAATGTAGGGCAGGAACCAGGTGGGAGCCTGCAGGTCAGGACGAGGACTGTGAGCCGTGAGCAGATGTGGACCCTGCTGTTAGACGAGGCTGTGTGATATCGTGGAAGGAGGGCTAGGCTGCAGCCTAGTTAGATTTCACACCCGTGTTCGCCTCAACTTACCAGTCTGTGAACGGGAACAATTTCCTCAAGTGCTCTGAAGCTTAGTTAACTCATTTATAAAACACATGTAGTTATGCACCCTGTATCATGGGGCTGTCAGAAGGATTGAATCATTTAGTGCGTGTAAAGCTTTAGAACTACGTCTGGCATATCAAGCACTCAGATCTTCACTGCTATTTATCATTAGTTATGTGGTGCTAGAGGTGCGCTTTGCAAATAGACCTCTTGGCTTGAAAAACTGTTCTCCTCTCTAGACCCTCCTGTCCAAAATGGCAGCCGGGGTACTTACCCTAGGTCCAGAGACTTCCTTCTCCATTCAGCCATGCTACCAGACTCCTAAAAGCTGCCTCCTTGGACAGGTATTCCCCAGAAGCTCTGGAGAGTAGAGTAAGGACCCCCTGATGGGTAGAAATTACAAATGGAAGGCTGAGAAAATGTTGCTTAACATTCCACACTGCTCTGGAATGAACCGTGTGGACTGGGGTGATCTGGGTGGCTCCCTGCTCTGTGTGAGCAGAGCTGCTCTGTCTTCGGGGGCTTCCTGGAGCTCACTCAGAGGCAGGCGGGACTGGACACCATCACAGCATCCTCTTGAGAGTTCCCAGTCTCTTCATCCCCAGAACAGTTAGGCCCTACACCACCAGCTTTGGCCATGAAACCTACAGAGGCAGCCTGTGGTCGCTGCTGTGTAGGGCCTGGTGTCGCTTTCCAGACTTGGCAGCTGGTCACACATTCTCCCATGCGAGTCTCCTGGTCACTCTCTGAGGTCAGCAGGACAAGTGAGACGTGACCAGGGCCACGATTCGCCATCGGGGTGTGTGCACCGCTGCCTCGCCTCTTCCTGTTCAGGCTTCTGGAAATGCTGTTATTGACAAGTGTTATTTCTCAGGTGACACTGTTAAGGTTTCCTTCTACTGCATGATTCTAATGATATGTTTAAAACCAGTCAGAACGTCACAAATAGAAGAGTTTCCAGGCATGAAGCTCTGTGGCATTCCCAAATGAATTTTCTTTACGGGATCATGAACACACCACTGTCAGTTGAAAAGTTGTCTAAAAGAAAATGTATCAGGCTTTTTTCAGATTGACGAGGATGAAGAAGGGGAGGGAGCAAGAAAGAGACACTTGTTGATTATAAACCTGTCAGTGTCTGAACTTTTTCACAATTGTCCCTAAAATATTTTGAGCAGAACAGAGACTCTCTCAGTGAGGAGCTCAGGACATTTAGATATGTTTCTTTTATTCAAGAAGCCATTAGTGAGAATCTCCTGTGTGCTGGGCACTGTGGTGGATTTAGGAAGATAGTGATGAAACTGACAGTCCCTGACCTGATGGAGTTTACAATCTAAAGGTGGAAAGGGCAATAGCCAAAGACCCGTAATTGTATAATTTATTATGGTAGGACTGGGGCTATAGAGGAAAACGGGCATGAAGTCTTACTTGGGTCTTGGGGACCTTCATTTTTCAGGGTGATCAGAGATGCTTCCCCAGGGATGCTCCCGCAGGCAGGCTGGAGCCTACAGGATGAGCAGGAGCTGGCCTGCGCCACTAAGGGATGTCTGTGCTTGGAGCCAGTCAAGGCAGCAGGGGCCATCCAGAAGCTGTGGTGCTGGCATTTGTCGTTAAGGTCTAAGCTGTCATAACACTGACAGGTGACTCCCCACTTAACTCGAAGGCCCTCATTTGCTGTAGGAACAGCCCAGGACTTGGCTGTTGGAGGACTGAGTTTCTCGAGGTCAAACAGATAAGCAAGTTTGTCTTTTCAAAACCAAGACCCCAGCTCTTCCTCATTTCGCCTTTCCAGCGTTCCTTCTCCTCTCAGGTGTACAGCTTCTTACCCATCTCTCTGGACTCTGCTTTACCTCTTTTCAGATCCTCTTAGATCTCTAGCTTCTCCAACAGCGCGCGCGCGCACACACACACACACACACACACACACTTAGTTTTTTGATTGAGGGAAAGAAAAAAGCCTTCTTCTTGCATTGACCTGGGGGGAAACCTTTGGAATACCCACAATTCTGATGATCTTTGACAGTTAAGGTGAATATTTTGAAAGAAATATTTTCCTGACTGTATGAGCTAGGGGTAGATTTGACCAGAAATAAATCCAAAATAATCCGGCTTCAAGAGGTAGAACTTTATTTCTCCTTCATGTGTAAGAAGCCTAGTGATAGGCACTCCAAGGCCAGTGTGGCATTTTCACAGAAGGGCCAGGATGTGGTCTCCTGTCCTCCTCTCTCATCATCGTGACACACGGATTCCACTTCATGGTGCACAACAACTAGCAAGGAGGGAAAGAGAGTAGGAAGTTGTGCCTTCTCCATTTGCTGGTACTTACTCCAAGGCCTCACAGACTCTCACATTTTACTGGCCAGAACTTAGCCATGTGCCCGAGTGAAATTCTGTTAACGAAGAAGAGCAGATACTGTGGGGGCACCTGGCTGTTTCTGCCACATTGACATTTAAGATCAACCATCACTTTTATTCCCTGTTCAGCCTATTTCAAAATTTTTTATTATGACAGTTTAGACATTTGCAAAAAGAGAACAGTGTAATGAAGCCTCATCACAGAGCTTCCACGGTTGGCCAGTCTTGTTCCTTCCAGACCTGTTGCTGCTCCTCTGGTTTATTTGGAAGCAAATTTGAGACATCCTAACATCCGTTCATCTGTAAATACCTTAATACCTTGCTTCAGAGCAAGGCACGCTTTCTGCACAGGGCCAGAGAGATGTTAGGTTTCTGTGACTGTGGTTGGTCTCTGCTGCATGTTGGCCTGTTGCATAGTCTTTGGTTTTTGTTTTAATTTCATTTTTTTAAACAAAGCATTTTTACCTTGAGAGCCTCACAGCAATGTCAGGGGAGTGTGTAATTTCCTTGGTTCTGTCTCATCACAACAAAAATTTGAAGCGATGGATGTTGAAGCCCTCAGCGCATCACAGCTCTCAGACCATGTTGCAGCTCAGTTTTATTTAGAAAATAAAGGAAAATACATCCTTGAGGAGTGAGGGCATACGGACACAAAAGACACCAAGAGAAGAGAGAGAGAAAAAGGGCGTGCATGCAGAGGAGAAAGACAACCCCCCCTCCTGCCCTTTTGCTCCTCTTTTTATACGTTTTTTTTCCCTCCCCTGGGCCTGCCCTTATAAATTGGGCCAACCAGGAGCACTGTTCTACCTGAGGTCCTCACTCCAGTCCTCGGACGGACCTTCCTTTTTTCTATTTTCGTGGGCTTTTCCCTTCCTTGTCTTTTAGCCACTGCTGTTCTGGACTCCTTTGTCCTATGCTAACTACCTAACAGAAGCAAGCCCTTGGCTGGATTTGACCTGCAGGGAGTAACTTGCTGTTTCTATACAGTTTGTTTCTCAATTTCACATCCAAATAAATTCCATACACTGTTATTCATTAATGGGTGTCTAAAGTTCTCCCTTTTCTATAGTTTTATCCTTGCAACTTATTTGTGTGTGTGTGTTTAAGGAAGGGTTGTTTCTCCTGAAAGTCTCCCATACTCTGGTTTTGCTGATTACATCTTTATAGTATTATTTAACATGTTCCTCTGTCTCTTGAGGGCTTCCCTGGTGGCTCAGATGGTAAAGAATCTGCCTGCAGTGCAGGAGACTTGGGTTCAATCCCTGGATTGGACAGACCCCCTGGAGAAGGGAATGGCTACCCACTCCAGTATTCTTGCCTGGAAAATCCCATGGACAGGGGAGCCTGACGAGCTACAGTCCATAGGGTCGCAGAGTCAGACACGACTGGGTGACTAACACTTTCACTTTTCTTTCTATCCCTTGAATTTCCTGGAAAACTAGGCTGAATCAGATTCAAATTTGTCTATTTAGAAGAATGTTTCTTGGGTGCTGCCCTGCACTTCCTTCTAGAAGCACCTTTCCTTTTTTGATGCTAATAGCTGTTAATAGCTATTGCTTAAATGGTTCATTCCTTGGGGTTGCTAAATGGCAGCATTCTAGTTCTTCCTGCCTTCCCTTCTTCATTCCTTAGCAGGAATACTTTGAGAGAGACCTCCCCTTGTCAGCCATGGTTACCTTGTGTTATGATTCCCAGGGAAGAGGCAGGATCAACGCTCAGTTTCTTTCTTTACTTACGGTTTATCAGAATGAGTGTTTCTTAACTTCCTCTGACGTGACCTGTGGACGGAGATTTTTCTGGAACATTCTGAATGCAGGTGTATAAGCACAGTGTGCCCGGTCCACTGCACACAGGACCTGTAATGATGTTCTCGTCCCATCTTTGAGCAGCGACAGCTTCTTCAAATTGTTTACTGAGTTCATTTTGACGCGACCCCAGAAGTCTTTGCTGGTTTTCTCACTTTGGGGTATGAAAAGATGTTCCGGGTTCATCTTGTAGTTACTTGTGTGTGAATGTGGTAATAACTTTATTGAGACATAATGCCTCCACTGTACACTTCACCCATTTAGAATGGACAGTGTAGTGGTTTTTAGTATCTTCTCTGCATCATGCAGCCAACTCCACAGTTGATTTTAGACCATTTTCATAGCTTCAGAAAGGAACCCCATACCCTTTGTATTGTCCCCAGACCCTGCCCTTGTTCTCTCCATCCCCCCAGCCTTTGGTAACTGCTAGTCTGCTTTCTGTCTCTGTACATTTGCCTCTTCTGAACACTCTACATGTATAAATGGACTCATGTACTATACTGTTTGGCCTTTTGTGATTGGTCCTGTCACTTAGCATCATACGTTTGAAGTTCGTCCATGCTGTGGCGTTTATCAGTACTTTATCTCTTTATTGCCAAACTGTATTCTGTTGCATGGATATACCACATATTATTTATTCATGGACATATGGACATCTCAGTTGTTTCTGCCTTTTGGCAGTTTGGGATAATGCTGCCGCTGCAAACACTCAGGTGTAAGTTTTTGTGTGGGTTGTTGTTGTTGCTCAGTCGTGTCTGACTCTCTGTCTGGATATATGTTTTCATCTCTCTTGGGGATACGCCTAAGACTGCAGGTGCTGGGCCATATAGTAACTCTGTGTTTGATCGCGTAACGGACCACCATACTGATCTCTAAAGCAGGTCTACCATTGTATATCACCACCAGTGATACACGAGGGTTCCAGTTTCTCTGCGTCCTCCCCAACATGTGTCACCATTGGCTTCTTTGATACAACTGCCTAGTGGGTTTGCAGCAGTGCCTCACTGTGCTTTGGTTTTCATTTCCCTGATGGCTGATGGTGCTGAACATCTTTTCCTGTGCTTACTGGCCTTTAGAGAAACGTTTATTCAGGTCTTTTGCTTATTTTTAAATTGTGCTATTCATCTTTTTTTGGTTATCATCATTATTGAGTTGTAATCACCTAGTACATTTCTTCCCACTGACCTGGCATCAGCCAGATTCCTTTAGGGAGCTCTGGTCCCTTTTCTCGGGGAACGGTATTCAGAGACCTCACTCCACAGTTCCTGGTTGCTCCTAACTGACCACGTGCTAGTTTCTTTAAGAGAAAACATGCCCTGAGTTTATTCTGGTAGTTCCAGTTCACTGGACCACTGGCGTTTTAACTTAGCTTCATCAAGCTTATATCTGAATTTCCTTCCTCCCACCCTGAAAAATCCGAGTTTTCAAAAATATCAACATAATGATTCATTTGTCTTTTTCAGAATGCAAACACAGTAGTCTCAGAATAACAGCAACCTCCTCCATCAGTATGAGTATTAGAAATTATTAAAGATATGTCAGAGTTATTTTTGACCTTCAGGTTATCCATCATTTTGCGGTTATTTGAAATAGTTCTTCTTTGTGTGGCCACATGGCTACACGGTCCATCCTGTGTACCTTCTATTTGCGAACTTCCTGTGTGCAGTACTGTTAGTATTCATTGCTTTACGGAAGCGGAGAAAGAGAGGGAAGGGGAAAGAGGAAGACAGGCTACATATAGAGGGAAACTGCTGCATAGGAACTGTGTGGATGTACTTTCATAAGTCAGAAAAGGCATCAGGCTGCTATTTCAGGTTCATACACTCTGGGTTTGGGGGTGTTTTGTTGGTATGTTTTTTTAAATTACAGGGTATCTTAAAGTAAGATAAGCCTTCCCCAGTCCACTTTCTGAGCAGTTCACCAAGTATTTTTTCTAGTAGACCTGCTGACATGAAGCACTGCCCTGAACATTTACTGCTTTTTTCTTCTCACGGGTGTTGGGTGTAGGACTTCCTATCCAGCTAGAAGTTGTAGCGCAGCAGCAGCTCCTTTGGGGCCGTGATATGTTCTGCTTAGTTACAGAGTCAGGGGAAGGGCTTTCAGTGATAGAGTAAGCTTGTCCAGGGCCTTTGTGGGGTGACTCCTGAAAGCTTCGTTGAAGACACAACTGCTCAGTTTCTCAGTTACACCCCTTCCCCATGTCAGCCCAGCCCCGCCTCTGGGCTGATGGAAGCTGAGCTCTCCTCTGGCTGCCTTGTGTTGAAGCTGCTGTGAACTCCAGAAGCAGCCTTCAGGAGTCTCCCGCCAGCCCACTGCCCGCGGGCACCTTGCCTGCTCAGCACCCTGCCTCGTCCTGAGCATGGACGGGAAGGAAGACCCTTCCTCTGTTCTGTTGCTGCCTCGCCCCCACTTAGGATGGGGGCAAGGAAAGTCCCTTTTTGTCACCATGAAAGTCACACAGGGGCTGCACCGCCCTGTGATGGCGTTATACCTCTAGTTACAGGAAGCTCCCCAGTGGCCGGCGTCCAGCAGACAGCTCGCCAGTGGAGGGGCTGTGTTGTGGCCATAAGCTCAGGGCCCGGTGGAGACAGAGGATAGACGTTGACAGGTCGGGACACTGCCTGAGCAGAGCAGCAGGCCCCCAGCTGCAGAGGAGGGCGCTTGCCAGCTACAGCGTGTTTTCTCCCTGTGTGTGAGCCTGGAGGGCTTGGCCTCCCCATGCACAGCCCACGTGCCCTCTGCCGGGCAGGGACCAAGAAGGTGAGAAGAGGTAGGAGTGTGTCTTACCTGAGCCCCAAACTATGCTGTGACTGGACGAGGCTCATTTCAGATGGAAGCGTCTCTGTGATCACTCAGGAATAAAATGAACATAGAAATGAAGCATTATGTATTTAGAAAGGGACTTTTCCAAATACCTTTCTGGCTTTTGGAAACTGCTTTTCCATGAACCGGCAATTGTCTGATGCGTAGCCGCCACCTCTGGACTGTCTCAGCTGTCTCTCAGTCTCTCCTAACCTGTGTGTAGGAGGACCGGAAAGTCTGACGTCCTCCCAGAAACTGGCTTCAGTGGAGGGCATAGGGCTTTCAGTGGGGTGAGGGTGTTGGCACGATCACCAAGGACACGCCCATTCTAAGGGCGCTCTTACTACCTGTAAACATGAAGGCCTACTGGCCAGCCTGTCTGGGCTGGAGGGTGTGGTCACCATGCCCCTTGCCTGCGACTCTGGGCCCCAGCCCAGCGGGGTGGGGGCCGGGGATGCCGGGCTCTGCCTTGGTCTGGAACACGGGTGCACACTTGTGCACGTGTGCTGTCTTCAGTGATTCTGTCGCCGTCGTTCATTAGTTGGCTTTGCACAGCTGCTTCTCCAGAAAGATGGCGTTCTAATTATAGTTGCTCAAGAATTAGTGGAATGTTCTCCTGCCTCGGCAGATGCGAGTATACACACTTCTCTGTCTTCCCTTGCCCTGCTCATAAAGAGCATGAGTGTGAGTGTGGGGCTTCCAAGGACCCCCCCTGATGCTGCACCCCCAGGGTAAACTGCCTCCCCCATCCCTCTGCAGGCGACAGGATGCAGGGGGCTGCTCCCTCTTCTGATCGCGTCAGCTCTTGGCTCTGCACCTCGTCTGTAATCACCAGCCAGGTAGCTGTTCCTTCAGCCTGTGGGGGGTCATGTTTAACTTGTAGATGGTGGTAAACGGCCAAGGCCGACCTTCTCCTCTCTTCTTCCAGTCCTTGACTGTGGGCGGCCGCCACCCTCCTCATCTCTCCAGGAGCGGGCATCGACTGTGGCAGAGTGGGGTGGCACTGACTCCGATTATGTGGAGTGTGCCTGTTTGCTCTCTTAATTGGTATTTCAGAATTACTGTATGTTCACTGTAGCAAATCAAGAAAAAGCAGAGAAGCAAGAGCAAGAAAATACGGGGTGTTTCGTAGCCATCTTTCCTTCTATACATGTGTTCTTGGTTGTTTTGTTTCCAAAACATACTGGGTATACACCATCTGGTGGGTTCCTTTCCACTTAACATTGTATTGTCTTTCCACACTATCATATATTCTTGTTCTGAATTTTCTTAATAGTGTATAATGGTCCATTGTTTGATTCTATCATAATTTATGTAATCAGTACCTAGTTCAGTTCAGTCACTCAGTCATGCCCGACTCTTTGCGACCCCATGAACCGCAGCACACCAGGCCTCCCTGTCCATCACCAACTCCCGGAGTCCACCCAAACCCATGTCCATTGAGTCGGTAATGCCATCCAATCGTCTCATCCTCTGTCGTCCCCTTCTCCTCTTGCCCTCAATCTTTCCCATCATCAGGGTCTTTACAAATGAGTCAGCTCTTCACATGAGGTGGCCGAAGTATTGGAGCTTCAGCTTCAACATCAGTCCTTCCAATGAACGCCCAGGACTGATCTCCCTTAGGATGGACTGGTTGGATCTCTTTGAAGTCCAAGGGACTCTCAAGAGTCTTCAACACCACAGTTCAAAAGCATCAGTTCTTCTGCGCTCAGCTTTCTTTATAGTCCAGCTCTCACATCTATACATGACTACTGGAAAAACCATAGCCTTGACTAGATGGACCTTTGTTGACAAACTAATGTCTCTGCCTTTTAATATGCTGTCTAGGTTGGTCATAACTTTCCTTCCAAAGAGGAAGTGTCTTTTAATTTCATGGCTGCAATCACCATCTGCAGTGATTTTGGAGCCCAAAAAAAT
The DNA here is from genome assembly GCA_006408695.1 of Aepyceros melampus. Taxonomy (NCBI): domain Eukaryota; kingdom Metazoa; phylum Chordata; class Mammalia; order Artiodactyla; family Bovidae; genus Aepyceros; species Aepyceros melampus. Next base: position 85,297 of record SJXQ01006331.1, on the reverse strand, counting down.
AAAGTCAGCCACTGTTTCCACTGTTTCCCCATCTATTTCCCATGACGTGATGGGACTGGATGCCATGATCTTCGTTTTCTGAATGTTGAGCTTTAAGCCAACTTTCTCACTCTCCTCTTTCACTTTCATCATGAGGTTTTTTAATTCTTCTTCACTTTCTGCCGTAAGGGTGGTGTCATCTGCATATCTGAGGTTATTGATATTTCTCCCAGCAATCTTGATTCCAGCTTGTACTTCTTCCAGCCCAGCATTTCTCATGATGTACTCTGCATATAAGTTAAATAAGCAGGGTGATAATATACAGCCTTGACGTACTCCTTTTCCTATTTGGAACCAGTCTGTTGTTCCATGTCCAGTTCTAACTGTTGCTTCCTGACCTGCGCAGACCTAGTAGTGAATATTTAATTCTGGAATATTGACTAGTCTGATTTTATCTGTGACATAGAATACTGCAGTGACCATTCTTTGTGGCTTAATTTTTTTACATATCCATGTTATTTTCCTTGGGTTAAATTGTTATAAAATATATGCAGATATTTAAGGCTTTTGACGTGAACTGACAAGTAGTCATCTTTTAGAAAGACTCCCCAAATCGTTGCTTCCCTCTATCATGGAAGCCTGGAAGTTTCTGCTTTTATTACCATCAGAACTGGAGAACTTCTAATGATTATTGACCATTTGTTTTTACATTTGTGAATTTCTTTGTTTTTTTTTTTTGTGTGTGTGTGTGTTCACCTTTTTTCTAGTTTTTGTGTTTTTTCAAAGAACGCTTGTTCCATGAAGGAAATTAATACCATGAAAGGTATTAACTCTTTGCCTTAGCATACTTGTTGAGGTTGCTGGGAAGGGCGTTTTTAGCTGGCGGAGCTTTGCAATCTGATCTAGGGCACACTGCCGTGTGTCCCACTTTCTGCCACTGCTGCCTCCTCTGTGATTGTAGAAATAGTTGTTCATGATGAAAGCCTGAACTTCTCATGAGACCCAGGAAGGTCCTACCCAGGAGCGCATCAACAGGAGAGTGGATGAAGGAACTGGTCTATCCATACACTGGAGTATAACTCAGCAACAGCAAGGATCACACAGAGACACAGTCATTTACACTGAGCAAAAGAAGACAGACGAATAGAGACGGAGAGTGGATTAGTGGTTGTGAGGGGCCCCCTAAAGGCGCAAAGTTTCTTTTGGAAGTAATAATGAGCCCCGAAGTTGATTGTGTTGAAGGTGCCCAACACTGTGGACAGACTAAAGACCACTGGATTGCACGCTTTAAATGGCTGGATTCTACGGCATAAAGCTGTTCAGAAAAAGAAGATAGACACAAAACAGTACATATTGTGTGGTTCCACTTATATCAAGTTCTAGGCAGAAGTGATCCAAGAAGCAGAAGTGAGAAAGTAGTCAGTTGGGTGGGGCAGATGGACTGGAGAGAGTGGTAGAAACATTTTGTTTGGGTTTTTTTTTTTTTTTAATTATTTATTTGGCTTTGCTGGGTCTTAGTTGCGGCATATGGGATCCAGTTCCCTGACCAGGGATCGGACCCTGGTCCCCTGCATTGGGAGCACAGAGTCTTAGCCACTAGACCACCAGGGAAGTCTCTCATTCTGTATTTTTTGAGTGGGTCTTATATGGTATATGCAGCCATCAAAACTCTTCAAAGTCAGGGGAAATGTATTACCATTGAAAGAAAACCAAGTAAACCCTAATTGTCTTTTGTTTTTTTTCTCGTATTAGAAAAACTTTTTTGCTGAAGTCATTTCTCTGCTAGGTGATAAGCCCTGAACTTTCTGTCTGGTGACAAAGATCCCCACCCATCATCTCTGGGTACCCACAGATGCTGCACCCACAGACAGCTCACTCTGGGAAACCACCTTACCCCAGATCACAAGCTTGATCGTTAGTAGGCAGTGTCCTGGCTTCAGAGAATTCAGAGCAGGTCTTCCTCCACAAACCAACTGGGAGTCACTGCCAGGAGTTTGTGTGATGAATTTAGTCATTCTGAGACAGTGGGCTGGTCATTTCCCCCTTCCAAGAGGAAGTGTCTTTATACATGTGAAACTTCTCTGCGCGCTGTGGAGATGTTTTGAGCGGGTAGGGCATGTTTTGGGAAGTCATGAAGGTTACCTGAGTCAAACAACACTCGCCCATAGGGTGAGTGGGGACTCCGGGTGGTGGAGGGCAGACAGCTGGCCCACCTTGTCAGGACATCCAGCGTGAGGAGTGCTCCTCGTGTCTCACCTCGTTTCTCTTGTGTGGGGGTAGGAGTTGGTCAGACTCACCATCGAGAAGCAGGGGCATCCATCTCCAACAAGTCCCGTGAAACCCAGCTCCCCAGCCTGCAAACCTGACAGGTGAGTGCTGACTAAGCCCTCCAGGGGTTGTGGTCTCGGTCGGTGGACACTTGAGAAAGAAGGGAGCCCCCGCCAGGCGACTGTGTCCTGTGAGGCCTCTGGTCCCTTTTCAGTGCCCTCTCGGTAGGAGCCAGATTACCGTGAAGTGTGTGTGGCTCACACCTATCTTGAATGATGGCCTGGTCTCAACATGGGCTTCTCTCAGGACACTGTGTGATGTGCAGTGACCCCACCTACACTCTTCTTGACCTGCTTCCTCCCATAATGAGAAACTACTTTGATGGATTGGGTTTTTAGGGGTTTGGCTTGAGAGCATTACTGAGGGTGATGTGGACAGTTTAAGGCCTGGCAATAATTTCTACTCGCAGCCCCTAGTGAAAAAAATAACACCTTCATTTGGGGCCATTTTCGAGCATCATGCAGTGCAGAGATCCCTCTCACAGATGAGACGAAGGTGCAGACTCGGGCCGTGGCCAAGCTTCCATGGGTGATTGAACTGGACTTGAAACCCCATCTTTGCCATGGAGCCCAAGGCATAGTGTTAGCTCTGTGTCCTGAGCCCCTTGGACACTTGCCTGCCCCGGTCACATCCTGACACTCTCAGGGTCTGTGCTTGCCCTGAGGCCTTCTATAACCCCGAGTTCTCCTCAACCCTCCAGCCAGTCTGAGCTCCCCCTGACGGATCGAGAGATGGAGATACTAAATAAGACGACCGGCCTGTCACAGTCAACTGAGGGGCTCCCAGACTCTATGGACGAAGAGGTTGCACCCCCCAAGCCCCCCTTACCTGGCATTAGGGTGGTTGATAACAGGTACTTTCTATTTTCCTAGCTCTCTCATCTATTTCTGTTGTAATTTCACAAACAGATGGTGCCAGCCAAAAAGAAGATGGTGCCATTAGGGGAAGAACTTGCTCTTCAGGCACGTTGGTGGTTTGACCTTCCTCGGGACGCTGTCTCCAGAGGACAGGAGTCTGGCCCAATGCCGGCCCCTCACCCTCCCCTGCCCCCTCGCCCTGAGAACTCCAAGCCACTGGCTTTTAGCCCTAGCCAAACAGAACCTGGTGCCATTTGTCATGAAAGGAAAAAGCAGGGACTTTCGATGCTAGGCTTTTGGCAGAAGGAGAGTGGGGTGGAAGTAAGGTTGGAAAGTAGGATCATAATGTAAGAGCCTCACATCCCACACCCTAGCATCTGTATAAAGGATTTTTGTTCAGGTTGTCTGGTTTGATGGGGTTCCTTGCTCTGTTTCAGTCCTCCACCAGCACTGCCCCCGAAGAAGAGACAGTCGGCTCCATCCCCTACCCGTGTGGCCGTCGTGGCCCCCATGAGTCGAGCTACCAGTGGCTCCAGTTTGCCTGTTGGAATTAATAGGCAGGTAATTAGCCCCATCCACAAAGGCAGAGGTCAACTTCGGGTCTGGTGCATTGGTTCCTTAAACTGAAAGAAGCCCAGTCGTCTTAAGTCCTTATCTTTGGTCACAGGGAGAAGCTCTCTCCCTGGGCAGCCCCAGTTCCTGAGTGGTCCTTCCCTCTGCAGGCCATGGTGGGGTTCCCTCCCAGGGTGGGGAGACAGGGCCCAGCCCAGGGCCTCCCTCCATCAGAGCGCTCACTCCGAGCGCCTATAGAGGCCCCTTGTCTCGGAGGCGCTGCGTGCGTGGTGTTTACTGCCTACAGCCAGTTTGCGCACGTCCCCGTATTTCCTTCGCCAAGTACACGCACCTGCTCCCTCCCCTGGGCTCAGCCGCCATCCCCCAGCAGTGACTTGGGCCTGTTCTCACTTTGTACACGAGGACTTTGACGTGGACTGTTACGCACAGAGACGGCTGTCGGGAGGCAGCCACTCGTACAGCGGTGAGTCTCCCCGCCTGTCGCCCTGCAGCAGCATCGGCAAGCTCAGCAAGTCGGATGAGCAGCTGTCCTCTCTGGACAGGGACAGCGGGCAGTGCTCCCGGAACACAAGCTGTGAAACACTAGGTGAGCCATGGGCACGCGCGTCCCCACCGCCAGCTTCACTCTTCCCGGTGGCTCCCGTGAGGTCAGACGGTGAGGCCAGTCACTGGCTCTGTTGACCTTAAGTCCATCAGGATCTGAGCCACGGTGTCCTCTTCTACAGAAGAGGACCCAGAGTCTGTCTCCGAAGGGGGCTGAAAGCTCATTGCAGTAACACTGTGAGACTGAAGAGACATGGCAACAGCCACTGTTGGCACAGTTGGTCCGCCAGTGTGTCACTCGACTCCCTTTGCCCAAGGGGAGCCCACGTGCTGAGAGCTGTAAACGGAGGGGAGGGCCCGGGCAGCTTCTGACAGGATGGAGGCGAGGAGCAGCACGTGCTGACCTCAGGTGGCGGGGCCGGAGAGGGTCTGCGGCAGCTCGGCAGAAGGCGTACAGGGCACTGAACTGTTCATGTCCTGTGAACTAGACATTTCGCTTCTGAGAGTTTTTATCTTAGGAACACAGTCAGAGGTTTATGGGAGGATTTCCGTGTAGAGACATTAATCTCAGCATCATGAAGAGCCTTGATAGCCTGGGAACAACCTGACCACTCAGTGTAGGAGATCAGCAGACTTGTGACATACCCCCTTGGATGAATAGTATGCAGCTGTGCTAAAAACCAGTCCTGAGTTAACGACTAGTGGACCAAGCCAAAACTGCTTATATGGTGTTTTCTCAGAGTTCAAAAAACAGTATCTGGGGGGGGAAACTTTGCAGGTAATACATCTAGTGGTCAGCAGAGACTATAGTTAGGTTATGGGGCTGTGGGTGATTTTTGCTTTAGGCATAGTGGTTTTGGCTGTTTTCTACAGTGGCCATGCATGTTTGTCTCTTTTAGGTAAAACTTTTAAAAATCTGGGAAAGTGTGAAGAATAGGCTACGTACCAGTCATACTCCCATCTGGTCTTTCTTTTATAAGCAGTAGAAAAGTGTTTCCTATAAAGTCAAGCGGGAGTCCTTATGGATGGGACGGGGACATGTCCCCTGAGCAAGACAGGGAAGGGGAGGGGAGGGGTCTTCCTCTCTGGGGGGCCGGGGCTCACGCTGTGCTTCCCCTGTTGTGTGGATGCAGATCATTACGATCCTGACTACGAGTTCCTTCAGCAAGACCTCTCCAACGCAGACCAGATACCTCAGCAAGTGGCCTGTAA
>SJXQ01006331.1:43040-58450 GCA_006408695.1 Aepyceros melampus | reverse complement strand
CCAGAGTGAGCGCGCCTGTGAGGGGGACTACGTCAGTCTGTATTGCTCTGGCCAGAGCAGCGAGGAGCTGGCCCGCCCTCGAGGAGTAAGTAACCTCGGGCTGCCTCGTGCATGCGGCCAGGCCTGCAGCTCAGCCCTGCTCCCATCGGTCTGAGGCTCCCGTCGGCCTGAGCCTCCTGCTCAAGAGCTGCCTGGCCTGGGGCCAACCTGCCTCTTCAGGGAGAGGACGGGGCTTCCAGCGGAGCCTTCTTTGCTTTCGCTTCTGTGTGTGGGTCCCCTGCAGCCTGGCCAGCGGGCCTGCTGGGAATCACAGAGCAGCCGGCTTGGCCCTGGCTGGCTACTCTCAGAGATTTCTTCCTGCCCCATCTTCTGGTGTTGAGGCCTGTCTCCTGTCCGTCCTCTGAGGCGGGGAATTCTCTCTCCCGCACCCAGCTCTCCAAACCAACACCCTTGCCCCAGCATGCTCCACGCCCACACCCCTGCTCCCAGGGCAGCTGGTGAGACCCCCAGGCCTCACAATGTCGTGGTCGCCCAGGTCTTCTGCTGTCCCAGTGCCGGGCAGTCGAGGGGCCGCAATTCTGCTGAGCAGTCAGCAATCCAGGTTTTGCTGCAGCAAAACATGAGCAAGTGCGGAACCTTCCAGAATAACTCTCCCCACTCTGAACCAGGCCCAGTCCCTAGGGGGGTACCCTGAGGGTACTCTATCCTCCTCTGGGGTCAACTCAAAGGGCCCAGCCATCGAAAGCATGGTCACTCTCATGATGATGACCCCGTAGCACCTCATATCCACGCAAGCAGGCCCCACTTCAGGCATTAGCAAGCTGTAGAATGAGGTGGAGTTCCACTCTGGTGGAATCCAGCCTGGTCCCCGGGAGCTGGTTTTCCCCAAGTGTTGCCTGCATCTTCCAGGTCAGCGTCTGTACATGGAGCCCGACCCAGGCTGACCTTCCAGGGCTCCGCTCCCCCTGTGACCCTCCATGAGGACATTTCTGTGTCTTTGTGTCCCGCCCCCCGGGTCCCCCCTTCTCTGTTGCGGCCCAGGCGGCAGACCAGGGGTGCCAGGGCCATGTGGTCACTGAGAGGAGTGGGCCAGGTCCTGGGAGAAGCCAGGGCGCTGGAGGAGGGGAGGGGGCTGCTTTGTGCGCCTGAGCGGCGAGGCCCTTGGGAAGCGTGACAGGGTCAGGCGAGCACTGTGGTGCTGCGGGCATCTGTGACTAGGAGGTCAGCAGAGGTGTGCTGCACACCCCAGGCCACAGCGGGCAGGGCTGCAGCTTTCAGCACTGGGGGCGGGGGCAGGCCCCGGCCCTCCTCACAGCCTCTGTTTCTCTGTGCGCCCGGGCACGGGGATACCCGCCAGCAGGGAGGATGTTGGTCAGGGCCACGAAGGAAGGGCATGCACTGGCTGAGCTTGCCTGCGTGGTAGGTAGCCCCTGGGGCAGCCCTTTCTGCCGGGAGGTGATGGGATGGCTCTGGCTGGCAGCTGATGGATGCTGTGAGTAGCAGAGCCTTCACTCTCCCTGAAGGCAGGGTACTCGTCGGAAGAGGCCATGCTTCCTGTGTGCCGGCCACGGTGGACGTGTTTGTATCTCAGGCCACTGCCTGGGAACGCGCGCTCCGAAGCCACATGCAGGCAGGTGCTCTGGGGAGCGTGGCCCAGCAGGGGTGGCTGTCACACACCCTGCTCTGCCTTCTCTTTCCAGGAGTCACCCGCGGCGAGGGACGGACACTCCAGAGACACCGCGTCCGCTGGCTGTGTACCCGGGAAGGAGGGCAGGGACGGTGCAGACAGGTAGGAAAAGCCCCTTGTGGGGCAGGCACTCTGAGAAGTGCGTGTCAGCCCTCGGTGACCACCGCCCCCACCCTCAAGGCCTGTGGGGCTTTGGGTTCACACCTGGGCTGTGCAAACGCTGTGCTTTTTACAAATAGAAAGTTTGTAAGGAGCCGTGCGTCAAGCCAGTCATGGGCACCGTCTTTCCCAACAGCACATGTGCACTTAGTGTTTCTGCATCGCAGTTTGCTAGCTCTCCCAGGATTTCAAACCTTTTCACTATCACTGTATTCATATGACAATCTGTGACCTTTGAGGTTACTATGGTAATTGCTTTGGGGCATCACAGACTGTGCCGTATAAGATTGCAGACTGAATCAATAAACACAGTGTGCATTTGGACTGCTCCACACTCTCCGAATAGCTGTCCCCCGCCCTGGTCTCCCTCCCTCTCAGGCCTCCCTGTTCTCAGATACACAGTATCGAAGTTAGGCTAGTTAATAACCCCACATTGGTCCCTAAGTGTTCAGGTGAAAGGAAGAATCGCTCCTGTGTCACTTTAAATCAAAAGCTAGAAATGATGGGGTTCAGCGAGGAAGGCGTTTTGAAAGCCAGGACAGGCCTAGAGCTAGGCCTCTTGCACCAGCCAAACAGTTAGGGATGTTGTGAAGGCAAAGAAAGTCCTTGAAAGAAACTAAAAGTGCTGCTCCAGAGATCACATGAACGGTAAGACAAGAAACAGCCTTCCTGCTGGTACGGAGAGTGTTTGGGTGGTCTGGATAGAAGATCAAACAAACCAGCCCAACACTCCCTTAAGCCTCATCTAGAGCAAGACCCTAATCTCTTCAATTCTGTGAGGGCTGAGTGAGGTGAGGAGGCTGCAGAGGAAAATTCTGAACCTGGCAGGAGTGGCTCATGAGGGTTCGAGAGAGAAGCCGCCTCATAACGTGCAAGTGCAGGAGAAGCAGCAGACGCTGATGTAGGAGCTGCAGCAAGTCATCGAGAAGACCCAGCTCAGATGATTCCTGGGGTGGCTACACTAGACAGCAGATGTTCAATGAGAGGAAACAGCCTCCACTGGAAGAAGATGCCACCCAGGCCTTTCATAGCCAGAGAGGAGAAGTCAATGCCTGGCTTCAAAACTTCAAAGGACAGGCTGACTCTCTTGCTGGGGGCTAACACAGCTGGTGGCTTGAAGCTGAAGCCAGTGCTTATTCACCATCTGAAAATCCTAGGGCCCTTAAGAGTGATGCTCACTCTATTCCGCCTGCGCTCTGTACATGGAATAGCAAGGCCTGGGTGACAGAACATCTGTCCACAGCATGGTTTGCTGAATATTTTAAGCCCACTGTTGAGACCCGCTGCTCCAAAGAAGAGAGCCTTTCAAAGTAGTGCTGCCCATGGAAAATGTACCCGGTCACCCGCGAGCTCTGATTGTGACATTGATGTGCGATGAAATCAGCGTTATTTCCATGCTTACTGACGTGACAGAATCCCACCCCCAAAGGCCTTCATGCCAACCCACAGACGGCCACTGCTTCTTGAGTGCCTGCACACATACTGTTCACCTTACAACTGCCCATAACAGTGTTTTCTTCTTCAAATCCTAGGCCAGCCTCTCCTCCGCCTCTTACAAGTTCAAGTGTAATGAAGGAGTATAAAAGATTCCTACCCACAAACTTTTTATTGTGAGTTTCTAGAGGTAGTGTGTATGTTGTATGTCGTGTGTATTCGAAACTGTTATGAACATGACCCTCAGACCCTAAATATTTCAGCATGCCTCAAAAGTGCCAACCTGATTACAGTATGATTATCACACGCAAGAAGAGTAATAATAAATTCTTTCTGATATGCAAATGATAGACAGTGAAGAGGAAGTAAAGATCCTCCTGATGAGGGTGAAATAGAGTGAAAACACTGGCTTGAAACTCAACGTTAAAAAAACTAAGACGTGGCATCTGGTCTCATCACTTCATGGCAAATAGACGGGAGAAAAGCAGAAGCAGCGGCAGATTTTATCTTCCCAGGCTCCAAAATCACTGCAGACAATGGCTGCAGCCATGAAATTAAAAACATACTTGCTCCTTGAAAGGAAAGCTGTGAGAAACCTAGACAGCATGTATCTTATAAGACTAATTTTTTTGGAGCCAGGTCAGTCAGGATTCATGTTTGCATTTAGCCGTATGTCTCTAATCTTTGGTGACATTCTCAACGTTGGCCTGAGTCAAACCTGACCAGGTGTGGAAATACGTAGTCACTCTCCAACCTGCACGTAGAAAGGGTAATTGCAGGACCCACCAATCAGCTCTGCCACCTGTGACGTCCCCTTCTTTGTGAGATGTTCCACACATTCAATTTTTCCTCCCTCTTTTGGCTAAGGTTTGGCTGGGGGTCCTGGGTCAGAGCTAAGCAATACGCATTGTTTTTGTCAAGCCCAACCCACTCCAGTACTCTTGCCTGCAAAACCCCATGGACAGAGGAGCCTGGTAGGCTGCAGTCCACAGGGTTGCTAAGAGTCGGACATGACTGAGCAACTTCACTTTCATTTTTCACTTTCATGCACTGGAGAAGGAAATGGCGACCCACTCCAGTGTTCTTGCCTGGAAAATCCCAGTGAGGGGGGAGCCTGGTAGGCTGCCCTCTGTGGGGTTGCACAGAGTCGGACACGACTAAAGCGACTTAGCAAACATAAATAGTTAAAGATATGGTGAAAACAGCAAGAGATGGGAAAAAATGGAAAGCTTTCCCCAGGGGCCCATTGACGAGGGCTGCCCACCCAGCCTGCTCTGGCCACTCCTGAGTTGTGCCCGTGGGGTCTGTCTGTGTGACGCGGCGGCCCAGGTCTCCTCGAGTGTTAAGGGGTGGTGGGTGTTCTCCTCTAAGACCCAGCAGCAGAGGTGTCTTGCCAAGCAACAGCAGCTCGGCAGCTCCACTGCCAAGTAGAGGGTGGGGTGGGATGCCATTTTTCAGAGTTCAGGCAGCCCTTGTACAAGAAGCAGACGGGTGAACATGTTGTCGGGCTGGAAGCCATCCCTGTGACACTGTCCTCCTTCCGTGGAGGCCAGAGGACAGGACTGAGCGTGGTTTTGCTTGGCCCCTCCAAGTGGTCAGATTTTATGTCTTAGATACTGAGTATTAAAAGATGAGGCCTCCGACCACAAGGCCGGTCAGTGGCTCATGGGGTCCTTCATGAGAATGATGGGAATCCTGGAGAAAACGCTGGGGGAAAGCAAGGTGCCTATAGACCCTGCAGCCGTCTGCCTGCTGCGTCCCTCCCCCGCAACTCCCCATGTGCTTCCTCTGGGGGTTCTCTCCTCCCCAGACTCCTGCTCAGGGCTTCAGTCCCAGCTTGCCCGTCCTGCCCTCAGGTCTTTCTGGCCTTTGTCCCCACCACACTCCAAGGACAAGGGCCTGGTTCCCGCCCTCTTCAGTCCCCCAGAGAAGTGGCCCTGGGCAAAGACCTGGAATGGCACTGAGATGCGTGCTGGCCTGCCCCTTGCCCCGCTGTCCCTGTGCCGTCCTCTCCTGGAGTACTGACTGTCCGTGTGATGGGCCTTGATGCAGATGACTCAGACCGTTACTTCATCAAAGCTCTCAATGGAACCTTCTTGATCTGTGTGCTTAATCCCTCCCACTTAACCGATGGAGCACTCAGAGAACAGGGACTGTCCGGAGGTCACACAGCTCATCAGGAGCAGAGTTAGAAACCCAGTCTGCATCCCGGCGTCCATCCACCCCCGGCCTCCTGTGGAGGGGTGGGAGCAAGTCTGGTCTTCACGTGGAGCTGCGGTCCAGGGAAGACTTGGTCGGGAAGCATCAGTACCACCCAGAACCCACACACAGTGTCACACTGCCTTGGCCGCAGGTACGTGGAGCCCCAGGCCTGTTGACACAACACAAACCACATCTCTTACCAGGGCCCGGAAGTCACCAGACGCTCTAGAGGCTCAGTCGGAAGAGGAGGTGGACGAGCTGTCCCTCATCGACCACAACGAGATCATGGCAAGGCTGACCCTCAAGCAAGAGGTGGGTTCCTCACAGGCCGTACGTGCAGCGTCTGGCCCAGAGAGACGGTGAAGGGGTGTTGAGAAGGGAACCTGGAAGTGACCCACACAGAAAGGCCACAGCCAAGTGCTGGCTCCCGGTGGCCCTGGGCTGTGGGCTCCGCACCCTCTTGTCCTGGCCCCATGCCTGGGCCGCTGCAGGTGCTCCAGGACTCTGGGCACGCGGGCGACTGCCCGGAGGAAGTGTGCTGTCCCCTCCTCTGACACTTGGAGAGTGAGCTTGGGCAAGTGGCCTGTCCTCCATAAGCCCCAGATGACGGGACTCTGGAGGCTGCGGCGAGAATGAAGCCCATGTGGGTGCTCGGCGCGGAGCCCTGTGTGCTGGCCCCCCTAGTGCAGGGTGTTTGCATGTTGTTAGTGACAGGACCGTCCACATGTCTTGGGGGGAGGTGCACGCCGATGAAGGGATTTCAGGCCCGGCCATACGGCTGCCTCCAGCCCGTGCCTTACCAGAAGAACCTCACTGGTGAACATGGCGCCCAAACCTGTCACCGCCTGAGGAGCTGAGCTGCGAGGGCCTCTGCTCCCTGCTGCCCAGCAACCCTGGGGACTCGGGGCAGCGGCTCCCAGTGGCAGCCTTGACCCCTCCCCGAGGAGGCAGCCGTGTTCTACACACGTGTTCTACATGACAGACGTGGCCCGGTCATGGCCCGGAGGAACCAAAAGGCGGGGGCTGGCTCCTCTGCAGAGAGAATAATGTGGTTCTGCCGGAAGTTTCTTCAGAAAAGCAGGTCCAGGGCGTTGCTACCCTGCCTTAGCTAGAAATCCAGGATGCTCCCGGGACCCTGGGTTCCAGGGTTAAAGCCTGCCCTAGAGAGGAAGCCGCGTCTCTGAGAGTGAGCGCTGGAGACTCGCGGAGGCATGCGCCGGGCAGTGTACTTCAGGATTACAGGGCGCAGCCTGGGCCTCCTGGTCCTGTGATGGCTCTTTCTTGGCTCCAGACCAGGTTTATGGGTGAACGCCTCCATTTGCTCCTAGGAAAACAAGACTTTTCCCTTAATAGACAGGCTGCGGTCAGTATGAGCCACACTGGCTATAACTCAGCATCTTTGTGACATATCTTCCTCCTCTAAGGGCTCCCGGGAAGAACTTGTGTCCCTCCCCCAGAGAGCAGGTGTGGGTTCGGCAGCTTGCTGCAGCTCTCCCGGAAGCAGCCTGCCGTCTGCACCCTCGTCCCGCACCCTCCAGTCCTGCCTGCCTCCCCGTGGGCTCCCCCGTCCCCTCCTCCCCTCTCTGACCCGTGGGCTAGAGACCCATGGGGGCCAGGTCCTCGACCCAGCAGTGTCCTCAGCGCCCGCTGCCATCTGTGGAGCGTGTGGGTCGGATGAGCACCCCGGCCTCTGCAGCTGGGCCGGGCTGCTCCCGGAGCGTGAGGGTGCCGCGAAGACCTGGGGGTCTGTCACTCAGCCCTAAGCCGACTCTCACGGCTGTTCTCCGCCCCACGCCCTCCTCTGCTGTGCTCCCGCAGGGCGACGACGGGCCGGACGTCCGTGGAGGGTCAGGCGACATCCTCCTCGTGCACGCCACAGAGACGGACAGGAAAGGTACAGCCGCCCTGTGCAGAGCTCGCTGGTGGTAGGGGCGGGGGGTCCCGCTGAAGCCAGGCTCTGCCCCTCCCCTCCACGCCCCTCCAGCACGGAGCGGGTTGGAGCTGCGGTCCTGCAGTGAGTGCCACTGGGGGACAGGTGATCTGCACGCAAAGCCAGCGCCTGTATGCCCCAGCTCTCTGAGTGGGTGCTTTGTGTGTGGGTAGTGGGCCCCCGGCCTTGTCAGGGGATGAGTTTCCAGGGCAGAGCTCAGCACCCGCGGGCACTGCACAGACAGGGCCTGAGCAACAGCACGCCTGCCACAGCAGTGAAGTCACGTTGGCGGACGGGGAGCGTTTTCTACTTTTCCTGATGTTTGACCCTGACAACTGCACTGGGCTGCATCTCTTTTCCTCTGGGAACTTTGTGGGCAGACACTGTCCAGTCCCACCGCAGCAGCACCAGCACCGAGCAGGGCTCCCCGCCCTCAGCACAGAGACACCCATTCCCACCCCGGTCCTTCGGGAGGGCTGGAGAAGCAGGGCCTGTCTGTCTGCTGGCGAAGGCGCAGTCTTTCCAGGTTGTGTTCTGGGGGGAGGGAGAGGGGAGCTGTGAGGCCAGCGCCCATGACCTTGGTCAGGCAGGAGGGGCCACGCACATACGCCCACAGCTGGGCCTGCCCCCCCCGCCCACATCCATTTCCTTTTTACGTTTTTTAAATTGTCAGAAAGATGATGGGACAGCAGTGTTAAAGTAGGGAGTGGAGGAATTGAAAAACCTCAGTCTTGAAACCCTAAGCCCCCAGTTTCATGTCTGTACTAGACCTGGACTTCGCATCTTAGTAGCAAGTTTCCCCAAGTATGTCACCCAGATGGAAAATTTTAAATTAGGAAATCAGACCAGAGTAATTGTTTGCATTGCTGAAAAATAGAGAAAAAGAAGGAATGGCTCCCGCAGATTCTCTGCAGCCACACTTGCCCTGCGGATTTTTCTGACCCGAGCACTGCACAATCCTGGAGACCCTGGGCTTAGGCGGCCGCTAGCCCCTGCCTGGCCTCAGCTGACTCGGCTTTGTGAAGCAGTTAGGCGCCCTGTGGGTGTGAAGATTGCATGAGCCGAGATGAAACACGCTGGCACATAGGAAGTGCTCTGGGGGCTCTCTGCATCCCCGGGACATCCCCTGCAGTGCCCCCTCCCCCACGCCTGCTGCACCGGCAGGAGCTCCGCCCCAGCCTGCAGAGAGGGGCTAAACGGGGGCCAGCTTCAGACCTTGGCTTTTAGTAGAAGCTGCTGACCTGCCAGGTACCGCGGGCTGCGGCCCAGGCCAGAGGGAGCCTGGCGGGCGGGGCAGCCCGAGACCTCCTAGCCAGCGCTGACTGTGCCTGGGGAGGCGGCAGTGCTGCCCCTGGGGGCTTTTCGCACTCTTCTCCATGGAGGGGTTTTGAGGCTCCAGGCATTTGTCCCTGGTGTGGACGCTGAGTTAAAGGCCCTGGGCCATAGCAAACTCCTCAGGCAGGGCCGCCTGAAGACCAGAGGCCACACTGCTGGCTGGAGGCCCCGGGCTCGGCGCAGCCCCAGACCACTGCTTTCAGAAGCAGTCCTTGGCTGGTGCTTGACCCACCTCTGCTTCCTCATCCCTCTCTGAACAGAAGCCCAGTCTTAACAGGAGTTGGGTGGTGTCGGGGGGTGGGGGGGGCCAGTGCTTGGAGTCCAGGAGGGAGCCCAAGCCCGGTGCCTCTGATTTCATGTGGCCTCCGCCCTGAGCCCCCCTCAGGTCACCATTCCGCCGGCCGGGCCTCCCTAGCATGCCCCAGACATGGGTGCAGGGGAGCTTCTCCCCTTGTCCTAGGGGTGATCAGGGAGGGTAGGGGACAGGAGCCAAGGCTCAACCAGGTGGGGCTGCTCAGCTGGAGAAGGGGTCTTGGGGCCTCCCCTCAGCGAGTTAGGGGAGGGATGAGAGAAGACAGCAGACAGTGGTCTGTGTCCAGCAAGTGTGCGCTCAGCCTCACAGGGAGGACTGCGGATCAGCCTCCTGGGGAGGACCGCAGGTCAGCCTCATGGGGAAAGCCATAGCCTCTTGGGGAGGATTACAGGTCAGCCTCACGGGGAGGGCCATAGCCTCATGGGGAGGACCGCAGGTCAGCCTCATGGGGAAAGCCATAGCCTCTTGGGGAGGATTACAGGTCAGCCTCACGGGGAGGACTGCAGATCAGCCTCACGGGGAGGGCCATAGCCTCATGGGGAGGGCCATAGCCTCATGGGGAGGATCACAGACTTGGGAGCCAAATCCGGACTCACACCTTAGCTCCAGCACAGGTTAACCTGAAGTTCACCGGCTTGACCAGGTCCTTTGTCTCCAGGAGGGACCTTCATTTAAAACTCCCCTGTTTTTTCCTCAGTGTCAGAGACTGCCTAGTTAGGGTGTGTCACAGCTGTGAAGAAAGGGGCCGGTGTGAATCTGGAAACTCTGGGAATCCCCGACAAGAACCAGCCCCTCTAAAACTTAGGGAAGCTGAGGTGTTGGGTAGGAGCGGCCAGCCCGAGTCCCACCCGGCTGCCGGGCCAAGCTCCTAGTAGGCCCCGCCCTCCCCTGGCACCAGAGCCTGCACCTGGGAGTGTCCAGCGGGGTTCCAGGCAGAGCCCCGGGCCTTTGCCTCAGCCTCTCACTGTGTGGAGACTCCCAAGGCAGTTGTTCCTGGGCCCTGCCACCCCTCAGCGTTACCTGTCACTGAGCTTCAGAACCCTGCTGACGGGTCTGAATTGTGTTCTCTCTGCCCATGATGGTTAAGACTCGAATCATCAAGTCTTTGGGCAAACGAGCGGCCCTCAGCATCTGGTCAGAGGGGAGCACACGTCCTGCAGCAGGCCAGCTGACCCGCTCCTTTTCTCCCTCCAGATCTGGTGTTGTACTGTGAGGCCTTCCTGACCACCTACAGGACCTTATCACGCCCGAGGAGCTCATCAAGAAGCTGCAGTACAGATATCCTTGCCCACCCCACCCTCCTTCACAGAGCCCTCTGCAGGGTGGGGGGCAGTGCCCAGCCCAGCTCTGCATGTCCCGGCTTGGGGCCTCAGGCCAGGCTCCTTTGAGCCTCATTCTGTTTTGAGGGCCGAGTGACGTTACATGATGCACTTGGAACAGAGGGTGCTGCCTGGTGGCCATTGTGATCACTGGGTGATTCTGAGACAAAAGGACCTGATACACCCTGAGGGGTTTCCCAGGTGGTGCTAGCGGTAAAGAACCCACCTGCCAATGCAGGAGACACAGGTTCTATTCCTGGGTCCGGAAGATCCCCTGGAGAAGGGAATGGCAACCCACTCCAGTGTTCTGGCCTGGAGAATCCCATGGACAGAGGAGCCTGAAGGGCTGCAGTCCGTGGGGTCACACCGTCGGACATGACTGAGCACGTTGCACCCTGAGGGAGGGAGTGTGTGGGCCCCGGGGGAGGCGGGTCACTGGCATGTGTGGCCTCTGGGAGCTGAGCCCTGGGCATGGACCTGCTGGCAGGCCCAGCAGTGGACAGAAGCTTGGCGTCCACACCACAGCCAGCGCCCACTTCGCAGGCTCGCCCTTTCAGAGACGATGCCCCTAGAAGTGGCCAAGGAAGACCCGAGGCCGCCAGGGACCTGCTCAGTTATCTTTCTCGGATGCAGTCTTGCCCCTCCTGCCGAGGCTGACCTGCAGCTCCTGTCCCAGGAGTGGGTCCCCTCCCGGCCTCGTCCTGCGTCACAGCCCGTGGCTGCCACCTGCTGGACAGCACAGCCCTGGGCAGGCAGGCCTGAGTCCTTCAGCTCTCCCCACCCTCCCATGCCCAGGTGTCCCCCACCCGGCCTCTGTCTCCTCTGTGACCCACCTTGGGGCCCCAGGCAGGCCCTCAGAACTGGACAGCCCATGCGCAGACTTCCTGCCCTCCAGCCTCACGCCTGCAGTGGCTGCAGTCCTGGCTCAGTGATGAGTGACTCAACCTGCTGAGACCCCCCTGGTGTCTGCTGTGGTGCAGAGCGCTGTACGGGTGACCTCACTCGGCTCTGATAGCATTTTATGTACTTATTGTCACTGTAAGGCAGTGCCCTGATACTATTTCACACCGTGTCTAATTAGGGAAAGCAAGGTTCAGAGAGGGTCATGGGACCCGTATGGCAGTGTGGAGGGAGTGCACCCACGCCCAGGCCTCCCAGACCCGGCTTCTCAGCGTATACCCTGCATGGCCACTTCAGGCGTCTCAGTGGACAAGTCACAGCACCAAGACCCTGGGTGCAGCTGGGTGGTGAGCCCTGGCGTGGCAGGCACTGGCGCGGCCCCTGGTCTGTGACTCCCTCCCGAGCGCATTTCCAGAGAGCGAGTGGGAGGGAGCTGAGAAGGGCCCGGAGACTGGAAACCCAGGAAGGCAGTGAGAAGCCGTGACGCTCCAGGGCGGTGGTCTCCAGAGCTGGGATGGATGACAAGAGTGACCTGCCCCGCCGGGCTGTGCACCTCCCCCAGGGAACCGCTTTCCTCTGCCTGAGCCCAGGAGGCAGCCATGTGTCCCTGCGTCACAGGGCCCTTGGGTCCATCCCGGCAGAGAGGCAGGCAGGCCTGGGCATGCAGGGGACGGCTCTGCAGGCAGAAGAGGCTGGTGGGGGAGAGCAAACCTCAGGGTCAAATAGGTGTGGGCTGACCCCCTCGCAGCCCTGCCACCCCACACGTTCCCAGGGTTCACTCAGGAAGGGGTCCAGAGGAGGGCGGCCCTCCCCTCACGTCCCCACCCCTGCCTACAAGGACAGCTATTTCTTTAACTCGGGCTCCACGTACGAGAAGTTCTCTCCTTTCGCCGACACATTCAAGAAGCGTGTGAGCAAGAACACATTCTTCGTGCTGGTGCGGGTGGTGGACGAGCTCTGGTGAGTCCTGCCCACGGGAGGGCAGGCCGTGGGTGTCGGGGTGTAGGTTTCCCTAGAGACCCGCGCCTCCTGGGTCACCTGCCCACCGCCTCACCCGGGGTCCTGATGGCTCGCTCCTGCCAGCTTCAGCACGAGCCCCGGGAGGAGGAGCTGGCCCCTCAGACCTGGTCAGCCCTGACTTCCTCGTGGGGGCAATGCTCTCGGCCATCAGCGTCCGGGGGGGGGGACCTTCTCCTGCCCTCTGCAGCTGTCCCTGCTCTGAGTGGCACTTGGCCATTTCCCTTTGTTTAACAAACACAGAGCACGAGATTCCTTTCCTGGGTCCAGAGAGCACCCCCAGCCCTGCCCTCAGGGAGGTGACTTTCTGCAGGGAGTCACTTCAGTGACTGCAGGGTGAGGCTGGGACACACTGTGTGAGGAGGAAGCGCAGGGGGGTCCTGTCTGCAAAGCCCGGACAGCTTTCTGACCTGTCATCCCCATGGGGCCTGGAGTTCCTCCGGGGGGGGGGGGCAGTGTTTGTCTCCAAGCCCAGGCCCAGCATGGCCCCTTGCGCTTGTCCCGAGCCTCGGAGCATCCCCCGAGAGGATGCAGTTACCTGCCACCACAGGGGCTCTGCCAGCTGGGTGCAGGGTACAGGCAGCCACTTTGAGACCCTCTGCTGCTCCCTTCCCACTAGCAGTTTCCCAGCTCTGCTGCACGGAGTCCTGTGGCCCTCGGGGTCTTGGGGGCTTCAGGACTGGTGCCAGCAGCCGTCTTCCTGTGCTTGCCTCCTGCGCCGCCCCGCGTGGCCCTTGGGGCTCTAGCCTGGTGGAGCTGACGGAAGAGATCCTGAAGCTGCTGATGGAGCTGGTCTTCCGCCTGGTGCGCAGCGGGGAGCTCAGCCTGGCGCGCGTGCTCCGCAAGAACATTCTGGACAAGGTCGACCAGAAGAAGCTGCTCCGGTGCACCAACTCCGACCAGCCCCTGGCGGCCCGGGGCGTGGCAGCCAGGTGAGCCCCCACCGTGCGCCCGGCTGCTCTGGGTACCCCCAGCAGAGAGGTGCTAGCAGGCGCCGCTCCCATTTCACTCAGCGCACCCCTTCCCCAGCCCCATGGCCCCATGTCCAGTTCTGACCGGGCCTATGACGGGTGCCTCAGGGCCAGCCACAGGGGTCCCCCGCGCTGGGCCTGTCTTCCAGGGTGGTGATGTGTGGGCCATCCCATTTTAACAGGAAGTGGGGTGGCAGGGCATGTGTGGGCGTCCCAGGACGGGGCAGGAGTGCCTTCCAGGCTGTGGGAAGCACCGAGTTCTTTCTTTTGCTAATACAGCGACTGTTACCGGTAATTCTCAGAAGCCCCCGTGCCCCCTGACCATTCTGAGAGCCTGTGTGCAGGTTCCAGTCAGCCGCCCGCCCCTCTCCGGGGCCATGGAGGTCTGTTGGTGTATCACCTCTTCATTGGCATCTTGGTCTCTGTGTGGCTGAGAAACAGGTCGTGTTCCTGAGGCCTGCAGGGAGGCCCCCACCATACCGCCCACTGACCGCTCATCTCGTGCCTCTGTCTTCCAGGCCAGGGACCTTGCATGACTTCCACAGCCATGAAATAGCCGAGCAGCTGACTCTGCTAGACGCCGAGCTCTTTTACAAAATAGAGGTACGGCCGTGCGTGGGGCTGGGGTTTGAGGGGCCTCCCTGGTCCAGGTAAGCACTGCTGCTCGTCCTCAAGTGAGAGGAGCCGCCGCTCCCGGCAGAGCCGGAGGGCCTGGGTTCTAGCTGGTCCCCCTGCTTTTTCAGATTCCTGAGGTTTTGCTTTGGGCCAAAGAGCAGAACGAGGAGAAGAGCCCGAACCTGACCCAGTTCACGGAGCACTTCAACAACATGTCCTACTGGTGAGACGGATCTCGGCGTGGACCCTCCTGCCGGGCCCGTGGTGCCTTCGCAGAGCACCCGTGGCTAGGGGAAAGGGCTTCCCTTTCATCCCTCCCCGCTCCTTCTGGAGACCTGTGAGCATTCACTGTGACCCAGAGGCAGGGCAGGACAGAGCGTGTTCCGCACGTCGAGAAGGGCCCCCGGGGACTAGTTGAGGAGGACTCGGCCAGGACTGATTAGTAATGTCTGCCATCCATGGCAGCAGGGGAGAGTCTTGGCTTTGCCATCCTGCACTGCTCACGGCCTGTGGCCCCAGGGCTGACTGGCACACTGACTGCCTGAAGAACAGCAAAGGAGTGGCTGTGTTAATACTTTATTCAGCCTTGACCTCTTAGAGCAGGGGAAACCCCACAGAGCGCTTACGATGTAACGCAGCAGAGCCACTGGCTCCACAGTGGGACTCGGGGTGCCCTCAGCCTCTCGGCCCCGATAGAGGATGGTCAGGGCGTGGCGGCCAGGCAGGCTCATCCTGACCCATACACAGCCCATTGCCAGCACGAGGGAGCGTCTGGGACTTTTCAAGCGCTCTGAAGACAGCATGCTGGGGAAAGCGGGGCCTCTCCCCATCAGCCTGCTCCCCTCCAGTCCCCTAGAAGCCTCTCGCTCCTTAGCACGCACTTGTATAGCTGCCCTGCAGAGCCCAGGCGGTTTCTGGTCCACGCAGCCCTGAGTGCTGCCACCACCTGCCCCTCGCTGGGCACTGGGGGCTCCAGACACACCCCGGGTCCTGCCTAGGAGGGTGGGTGGGGCCCTTCAGGGCCATGCTCCTCAAGGCAGACTCAGTGCTGGTGCCCCGATGGGTCAGACAAGGGAGGCACTTCCTCTGGGCGGCACGGGTTGAGGCCACCGTGAGGTCCTCCTGTGACCCTGGCCTTCGGCTGCGGCTGAGGTTCTGAGAGGTGGCCTCTTAACCCACATACCCCCTCCTTTCCCAAGCTGATCCTGAGGCCGATCACGGGGTGTTTCTAGCCGCCCTGGTGCTCGGGGTCAGGCTCACCACGAACACCCACATCCGTGGGTCAGAGGTCCCCATCCTGGTCGGCAGGAGCTCATGGCCAGCGGGTGCAGGCACCCACCTCCCATGCCCAGCTCTTAGGACCAGCCAGGGACCCGGAGGGAGACCAGTCTCTCAGCTGTCCTTCTCCCCTCGGTCTGCGCAGGGTCCGGTCAATAATCATGTTGCAGGAAAAGGCCCAAGACAGGGAACGGCTGCTCTTGAAGTTCATCAAGATCATGAAGGTAACTTGGGGCCCCCTCCAAAGAGG
>SJXQ01006331.1:26620-40081 GCA_006408695.1 Aepyceros melampus | reverse complement strand
GGCCCCTCAGCAGCCCGGAGCGGGGGCTCTGCTCACGGTACCGGCCCGCCCTCGCCGGGCCCGAGCAGCAGCCGTGTCAGTCCTGTTTCGTCCCTTCGTCTCCCTCTGCCCTCACCCCCGACCCGGGCACTGCGGGAGCTGGGCAAGCAGGCCAGCCGTGACCCCACAAGAATCACTCCAGCTAAGTGGGCCGGCGCTCTTGGTGAGTCCCTTCAGAGAGGGGAGGGTAGGCCAGCGGCCCCACCTCTGTCGCTTGCCATGTGCCTTAAACTCCAGCTCCTGCGGGCTCCCCTCCCGCCTTGTCCCCAGCCTGCTGGGGCCAGACGGGCTGCTCTTCAGCCCTTTCTGCCACGTGGGAGGCTCTTTCTGCCGGCTCTCCTGTGGGAGGACAGGGTCCTGGCTGCAGAGACCCGCCCGCCAGGCACAGCATCTTCAGGGGCAGGTGCTCTTTCACCCTGCGCTTCCCCCAAGCCACTCTCGCTGCTGAGCCGACAATCCGAAGCAAGGTCAGTGGGGGCTCCGCACACAGAGGCACCCACTGGACTCCATGCCAGCCAGGCCTAGGCATGCGGGCAGGCCACCCCCCTCCTGATTAGTTTCACATCACTGAGTGCCCACTGTTCCTGGGTTTGGGACTCAGGCAAACAGCAGGCTAGATCCAGGCTTAGCCCAGTTTCAACAGAACGAAAAGAGTGGAAGCAATCTCTGTTGACTATTTAAAGAAGCAGCCCTGTCACTCTGAGTCCTTCGTGGGCTTCTGAACAGTTTTTACTGAGAAGCCATCTGTCCTGTACACAGAGGGGAGGAGTCTGAAATGTCAGCTACGACCCCTCAGCAGCGATCCTTGGGTGGAACGCGTCACTTTATTATTTAAGGAGTGTGTGTGTAGAGTCGCTGTTTATGAACAGTACTGTGTGTGGGGTTGGGTTTTAGTTTGTTCCCGCTTTTTTGAGTCCTCTCATTTCAGCCTCCCTCCCACCTCCCTCCCGGCCTGGCCGGCTCTGCTGACGCTGCCGCGTGTGCGGAGCCGGGCCTCCGTGGCTCAGGGCCGAGGACCGTGTGGACTGTGGTTCCCACAGCGGTGAGCTGGGGCGGGGGGAGCTTTGCCACCCCTCACTTCAGAGCAGACTGGGCACACCGTGCAGGTGGGCCAGGGGCTGGTGTGGCCAAGTGGCCCCCCTGCGTGAGGGCAGCAGATGCAGTGTGCGTTTTAACTTATTGGGCTCAGGGTTCCCCACCTCCACCTCCTGGAGACCCTTCCCTGGCTCTGGGCGCTGCCAGCCTGGCTGTGTGGTTTGTCTGGCTTAGGGGCCAAGTCAGGTGTACGAGCCAGCCTGTGTGACAAAGACACCCTCGGGAGGATTCTGTTCCCTGCGGGGGTCCCTTCACACCTGCGGGTGTGAGTGGGTCAGGGTGAAGGCAGGCATGCGCCAGGTCCGAATTAAACCCCAATTCTAAGCAGCGCTTCCCCCCACCACCTTCCAGTGTTATTACATTGTAATATATCCCAACTAGACTAACCGGCTGATCGTGGCATCTTCCTGGAGACATTTCAAACCTGTAACTTTTATAATGAAAGGAAAATAAACACAGATGAAAGCCGCGGCTGCCTGTGTGTGCACCGCATGCCGCGTGTCAAAGCAACCATCTGAGCTGTCTCCTTTCTTTGATCACCCTGAGGGCAGGAGGGGTGAGGGGCCTTCTGTCCCCGTCGCTGTGATCCCTTCTCAGTGTTCGCAGTTTTTCCACCTGGAAGTGGCAGCAAGGACAGCCCTACCTTACAAGGCCTGTGAGTGCTCAGCAAGTTACACCTGGAATGGTATCTGTTACTCCCTAGCCTGTATCACATACCAAGCACTCTGCAGTCATCTTTACCTCATAGATCCTCTCAGTGTGAAAATCATACAAGTAAAATACTACAACCCAGAGAAGCACTACAAAGAAGAGAGGTGCTTGACAGTAAAGAAATTGAGTTGAGTTGGAAATCCACTCAGAAACTTCAGGTCCAGACAGGCTTAACAGGTAATTTATACTGAACAGGTAGCTTCAATCTTAAGCAAATGCCCTTGAGAACAGAAGGGAAAACAACCTGGACACCAGATCCAGACGAGGACTGGAGAGCTACAGGGGAAGTTACTGGTCAGAAGCAACCCAAACCAGCAGCGTGGTCAAGTCGGTACCCGCCCCTGGGCTCATCGCAAATGCAAGGACGGAGTGATCAGAAATTGGTTAATGTACTTGACCCATTATCCGGGCAGTCCCACCTGGGACACCTTTCCTTCGGGGAAGTAAGACCAGGTATGCCATTTCCACATGTACTTTCTCTGCCATGGCATACCTAAAGATTCCCAGTGTGGAGATGGCAGGACCCTGATTGGAGGCAGCCCAGTCAGGAACCACTTCCACTGTTCCATACCAGGCTTTACATGAATGAAAAATGAACTTGTGCTAATAATTAAGCTGCTAAGATTTTAGGGTTTATAAATTTTCACAACATGGCCTAGCCTCTCCTGAATAAATACATTGACAGATGGAGGAACATCACATAATCACTTCAGTACTCAGAAAAACACCTGTTCATAATTTTTACTTAAACAGAAATCAGAAACTTCCTTAGTCTGATAAAGATTACTTTCTAAAATCCTAAGCAAACATTATACTTAATGATGAAATATTCAAACAAGTTCCTTTAAGATAGAAGAAGGTAAGGACCCCACCATACCTTGTCTTTCATTGTTATTCTGCAGATCCTAGCTAATTTAAGAGATTACTAAGAAAATCAAGGCAGTTAACTGTACAGTCAAAACACTAAACATGTCCCTATATACAGTGAACTGCATGGACTAAGGAGCCTGGTGGGCAACAGTCCACAAGGTCACAGAGTCAGACACCACTGCAGCAACTGGGCATGTACACACGCACTAGAAAACATCCTAAAAATATATAACTTATACTAACATCACAATTCTTAAAATACTGGGCATAAACCCAGTAAAAGATGTGCAAGACCTTATTGGGAAAAGAGATTTGTAAGTATTTACTCGCTCAAATAACACCTAAATATACAAAGTAAATATTCCTAGACCTAAAGAGAGACTAAACAATAACAGTAGGGAACTTTAACAACCCACACTCACATCAGTGGGTAGATCATCCAGACAGAATCAATGAGGAAAAACGCCTTAAACATACTCGATCAGATGGACTTGGAGATCCATATAGAGCATTCCACCCAAAACCAGAATACACTGTTCTGAGGACACATGGGACATCCTCCAGAATAAACAACACATTAGGCCACAATCTTCTTAAATGAACGAAGATGGAAATCATATCAAGCGTTTTTGCCAATTGCAAGGGTATGAAACTAAAGATTACAAGAAAATGGGAAAATTCAAAAATACATGGAAATTAAATAGTATACTGCTGAACAACTATGAGGTCAAAGAAAGTAAAAGACAACATTGAGGAGAATGCAAGTACAGCATATCAAAATTCACAGGATGCAGCAGGAACAGTTTTAAAAGGAAAATTCATAATAGTAAACACCTAACCAAGAAGCAAAAAGCTCAGACACTAAATCTCAAGGAACCAGAACGAATGAAACCTAAATTTAGTAGAAGGAAGGAAGGAAAGATCAGAGTGGAAACATCAAATTAATGTGGCACTAGTGGTAAAGAACTTGCCTGCCAATGCAGGAGATATAAGAGACGCCGGTTTGATCCCTGGGTCAGGAAGTTCCCCTGGAGGAGGGCATGGCAACCCACTCCAGTGTTCTTGCCAGGAAAATCCCATGGACAGACAGAGCCTGGCGGAATATGATCCATAGGGTCACAAAGAGTTGGACACTTTAGTTGAAGCCAACCTAGCTCGCACACAAAAAGACAATGGAAAAGATTAATAAAACTAAGAACTGGCTCTTTGAAAAGATAAAATGGATAAACCGTTAGCTAAACTCACCAAGAAAAAAACGGAGGACACAAAATCAAATGAGAGAGCAGCTATTAACAGCTGATACCACAGAAATACAAAGGCTCACAAGAGACTACTGTGAACAATTATATGCCAACAAATTGACAAACTTGACAACCTAGAAGGCAAATTCCTAGATACATGCAACCTATCGATGCTGAATCAACGAAAATCTGGACTGATTACTAGTAAAGAAGTT
Organism: Aepyceros melampus; assembly: GCA_006408695.1. Classification (NCBI taxonomy): domain Eukaryota; kingdom Metazoa; phylum Chordata; class Mammalia; order Artiodactyla; family Bovidae; genus Aepyceros; species Aepyceros melampus. The sequence continues at coordinate 35,910 of SJXQ01006331.1, read as the reverse complement.
GAATCAATAATCAAAAACTTTTCAATGAAAGTCTGAGACCAGGTGGCCTCATTGATGAATTCTACCAAACATTCAAAGAAGAAATAATGAGTTCTCAAACTTTTCCAAAAACTAGAGGAAGAAACACTTCCAAATTGTTTGTTTGTTTGTTTTTAACAAAGCCAGCATTACCTTGACATGAAAACCAGATGAGACTGCCACAAGAAAATTACAGGCCAATATCCCTAAGGAACATAAATGCAAAAGTCCTCAACAAAAAATATTAGAAACAAAATTCAGCAATGCAGGAAGAGGATCATACGTCATTATCAAGCTGGATTTATTCCAGAGACACAAGGATGGTTCAACATCTGTAAATCAATGTGATTCACCAGATTAGCAGAGTGAAGGATAAAACCCAAAAGCCATCTCAGCAGATATTGAAAAAGTATTTGACAAAATTCAACATTATTTTTGATTAAATCTCTCAACAAAAGGTACAGGAACATACCTCAACATAAAGTCACATGTGACAGGCCCATAGCTAACATCACAGTGGCGAAAAGATAAAAGATCAGGACAAGACACACACTCCCATACACAAAAGCAAACTCTCTGGAGATCCAGTGGTTAGGACTTGGCGCTTTCACTGCCAAGGTGGTGGTTCAGTCCCTGGTTAGAGAACTGAGATCCTTCAAGTCGTGCAGCACAGCCAGAAAAAAGATCAGGACAAGGATGCCCACTCTCACCATGTTTATTCAACATAAGTATTAGAAGTTCCAGCCAGAGTGATTAGGCAGGAAAAAAGGCATTCAAACTGAAAAGGAAGATATAAAACTGTTTGCAGATGGATGACAAATGGACAGCCTCCTACTCCGCCAAAAAACTGTTAAATGAATTCAGTACTAATAAATTCAGTAAAGTTACAGAATGCAAAATCAGTGTGCCAAAATCAATGTATTGTTTCTATAGACTAATAGTGAATTATCAGAAAGAAATACAATCTCATGTACAATATATGATTCATGACTGTATCAAAAAAAAAAAAAAAAACCACAAAGTATCTAGGGATAAATTTAACCAAGGAGGTGAAAGACCTGTACACTGAAACCTCTAAGATATTAATGAAAGAAATCAAAGAAGACAAATAAATGGAAAGAAAATCTGTGCCCATGGATTAGAAGAATTAATGTTAAAATATCCATACTGCCCAAACCATGTACAGATTCAATGTAATTCCTATCAAAATTCCAATTGCATTTTTCATAGAAATAGAAATAATCCTAAGATCTGTGTGGAATCCTAAAAGACTTTGAACAGCCAAAGCAACCTTGAGAAAGAAAAAAGCTGGAGGCATCATGCTCTCCAACTTCAAACCATATTACAAAACTATAGTAATCAAAACAGTATGGAACTGACCTAAAAACAGACAGAGATCACCAGAAGAAGAGCCCAGAAGTAGACCAGCACATATGCTGTCAATTTATGACAAAGGAGCCAAAATACACAATGAGTAAAGGACAGTATCTTCAATAAGTGGTGTTGGGAAACGTGTTACACCATACCCAAAAGCTAACTCAAAATGGGTTAAAGAATGTAAGACCTGAAACTGCAGAATTCCCAAACGAAAACATTGGCAGTAAGCCTCTTGACCTCACATGACAATGATTTTGTAAATCTGAAACCAAAAGCAAAAACATACAAGTTGGGGGACTACATCAAATTACTGTTTCTGCCCTGGAAACCATCAACAAAACAAATTGGTAACCTGTTGAATGGGAGAAAATAACTACAAGTCATATATCTAATAGGGGCTGATATCCAAAATATATGAAAGAACTCATACAACTCAACAGCAAAACATACTTTTTAAAAATGGGCAGAAGACCTGAACATTTTTCTAATGAAGACACACAGATGGCCAACAAATACCTGAAAAGATACTCCACTCACCAGCAGGGAAATATAAATCAAAACCACAATGAGATAACACCCCCACACCTGTTAAAATGGCTATCATCAAAATGAAAAGAAAAAGCAGCATCAGGGAGGAGGTGGAGCAAAGGAAGAGAGATCCTGATGCTAGGAAAGATTGAAGGCAGGAGGAGAAGGGGCAACAGAGAATGAGATGGTTGGATGGCATCACCGACTCAAGGGAGACGAATCTGAGCAAACTCCAGGAGACAGTGAAGAACAGGGAAGCTTGGAGTGCTGCAGTCCAAGGGATCACAGAGCCAGACACGACTTAGCAACTGAACAACCATAACAGGCACTGTTGGTGGGAATGTAAATTGGTGCAACTACTATGGAAGACATACAGTATGGAGACTCCTGAAAAATTAAAGACAGAACTCCTGTATGACCCGGCAATTCTATTTCTAGGTATTTATCCAAAGCAAATAAAAACACAAACTCCAAAAGCTGTATGTGGGTGCAGGAGTAATGAGAATGGATAAACCTTTATCTGTTAAAAAAAAAAAAAAAAACCTGTAAGCACCCTCAATGTTCACTGCAGCATTGTGTACAACAGTCAGGACAGGGAAGCACCCTAAGTGTCTACCAGTGGGGGAGTGGATAAAGAAGCTGTGGTGTACATACACACGGTGGAATATTATTCAGCCTTAAAAATTGAGATTTTAGAATTCCCTGGTGGTCCGGTGGTTGAGAATCTGTCTGCCAATGCAGGGGACACAGGTTTGATCCTTGGTCTAGGAAGACTCCAGATGCCGTAGGCAGCTGAGCCTGTGAGCCACAACTACGGAAGCCCGTACGCTCTGCAGCAAGGAAAGCCCCTGCACCGAGAAGCCCCTACACGGCAACAAAGAGGAGCGCCCACCTGCTACAACCAGAAAGAGCCTGTGTGCAGAAGTGAATACCCATTGCAGCCAAAAAGAAGTGTTTAAAAATTTAGCCATCTGCAACAGCACAGATGATCTTGAGGGCATTATGCTAAGTAAAATAAGCCAAAGAAAGACAGTTCTCATAGGACCTCACTTATAGGCGAGGATTTGGGAAAAAAAACAAAACAAAACAACAAAACCAACCTAGTTCACAGGTAGAGCAGACTGGTGGTCGCCGGAGGCAGGAGAGGTGAGTGAAATGGGCGAAGAGGGTCAAAAGGTAATAGATTCGCAGTTACACAGTAAGTCATGGGGGTGTCGTGTACAGCCTGGTGACTGTGGTTAGTAATACCACATTGCATATGTGAAAGCTGACAATAGGGCAGATCTTAAAAGTTGTCATCACAAGAAAAAAAAAAAGTTTACCTGTGTGGTGATACATGTTAACCAGATTTTACAATATATACAAACATCAAGCATCACCTTGTACACCTGGAACTAATGCTATATGTCAACTAGGCTTCAATAAAATTATATATTTTATAAAATGAAAAAATAAGATTTAAAAATAAAAATAATGAAGACCTTAATAGTCAGGGCTTCCCTGGTGGCTCACTGGTAAAGAATCCACCTGCCAATGCAGGAGACATGGTTCGATCCCTGGTCCTGGATAATCCCACATGCCGCAGAGCAGCTAAGCCCAGCCCCGCAACTCCTGAGCCTGTGCTCTAGGGTTCGTGCTCCACAAGAGAAGCCCGTGGACCGCAGCTGGAGAGAGCCCGCGTTCGCTGCAACTAGAGAAAGCCCACCACGCAGCACTGAAACCCAGCACCGCCAGAAGCAAGCAGACAAGTTATTTCCAAAAATAATAAAGACTTCAATAGTTGCCAGGCTTTTATATGGTTCTTGACAAGCTTATTCTAAAAATATTTAAGAAAGAATTTCCACTTCTGGGAATGGCATGCTAGGTAATTCAGACCAGCTCCCCTGCTAGGAAAGCTGAACCAGGTATTTTAAAATCCAGGCCTGAATCCATCTGAGAGCTAGCAAGAGAAGAATTACTGGGCAGAAATCCACGAAGCTGACATTTGGGGTCACATTCCTGCCAATTCCAGAAGAGGTGTCTTAAGAGGCTCAGCAGCACTTCTGACAAGAGGAAGATATAAAACAACGGAAGACAGTCCAGAACTGACTATGCTTTGAGACACCCCTCAAGGGAACCTTCCAGGTATAAAAGCATGACCAGCCCTCACGGGGCCAAGCTGGCTTCAGACCATCTCGGTCCCTGGAAGTGGAACTCTGGCACCTCCGTACCTGCCGGGGTAAATGCAGAGCCTCACTGGAGTAGGCGGACGTCATCCTCGGCCTCCAGTTATTGCACGTGTCATATACAACAACAATGAACGAGCCAGCTCCGGGAGTTGGTGATGGACAGGGAGGCCTGGCATGTTGCAGTCCATGGGGTCGCAAAGAGTCAGACATGACTGTGACTGAACTGAACTGATACAACAATAACCAGGAACACAGAGGGCAAGAGACACGGACAGATCCAGGCCAGAAACAACGGACAGAGTCAGACCTGCAGGGGCGGGGTAGATGCGAAAGCACGGTGCTTCCTCTGATCTCGGTGTAAGCCAGAATTGAGAGTTGAGGCAAATAGTTGGAAAACAGAACAGAGGACAAATGAAAATTCTAAAACCAAAAAATTCTGCCATCCATCAGCTGATGCAAGGAACTCAATGAACATGTTGGACAGCATCAGTGAACCGGAGGTAGTTCAGGGGTAGTTCAGGCCACATGGGCTTCCCTGGTGGCTCAGAGGTTAAAGTGTGTGCCTCCAATGCGGGAGACCCAGGTTCAATCCCTGGGTCAGGAAGATCCCCTGGAGGAGGAAATGGCAACCCACTCCAGTATTCTTGCCTGGAGAATCCCATGGAGGGAGGAGCCTGGTGGGCTGCAGTCCACGGGGTCACAAAGAGTCGGACACGACTGAGTGACTTTACTTACTTACTTACTTACTTCAGCCGGATGAAGCGTGAAGAGACACAAGGACAGAAGCCAAGGTGGGAAGAGGCGTGGGCTGAGAGGTCGTCTGCGTAACTGCAGTACCGGCGCAAAAGGGAAAGCTGCAGGGCGGAAGCCACGTCCGCAGCAGTGTGGTTCACAACAGCCCCAAAGTGGAAGCAGCGCAAACGGCCACCGGCTGGTCAAAGGACAAGCCGATGTGCTTCCGTACAATGGGACGCCATTCAGCAATTCAAGAAAAAAAATGAACTGACCCGCAATTCACATGCACTTCAGAAACGCTTTCTGCTTCTGTTTAAACGAAATGCGCACAAACAGCAAGCCCAGACACAGGGCAGCCCGGCAGCGCCTGGAAGCAGGCACGGACTGCAGTGTACGACGGGCGCTTTCAGGGTGATGGGACCGTCTGAAACGGATGAGAAGCAGTGGGTACACAGCTCTGCAGACGTCCTTCAAGTATCATTACACTCCAAAGGGCATGCAGATCATACCTCAATAAAGCTGTTTTCTCAAAAAGTTTTCCAAAACTGATTGTGCCGGTGGTCAATTTCTTGTTCCTCGCGCTTGCAACTTGGCCGTGAGCACTTCTCATGTGCAGAGAAGTGCAGGGTTTTGTCACTGCCGGGAGACTGTAGGTGGTGGCGGCCCCTGGAGTGGAGACCACTTCTTTTTCTGTGACCTCAGGGCGACTAGAGGCACGTGTCTGCAGACGTCCAGCACCTTCTTCCCCAGCCACGCTCCCCCCAACATGGCCGTCTCTCGGCAAGCCTGCGGTCCCGACCTGCTCACCTCGCTGTGGTCCCCAGGCCGGGTGCCACCCTCTGTGCCCACCCTCAGCCTCAGCTCGGAACCAGCTCTGGCTGGCATGAGCTGGTGTTTCTTCGCCCTGCAGAGGGCTGTGACCACAGCTTCTCCAACAACAAGCTCTGAATCCTGGCCCTGGGTTCGTGGCCCTCCTAAGCGCCTACCTGAGGGCCTAACCGCTTTCCTGGGGTATTCATCTTCACCCCAGGGGAACTTTAGCATTCCCTTTACAGTTAATAATTCTTTCCATTAAAATCTTTCTCTGTTCAAATTACTCCATAGTTTGTGCCTTCTGATTGGTCTGACTGGAAAACATCAAGCCCTAAATTCAAGAAGACTTATGAATGCCAAGTGGGATAATTAAAAGAGAAATACCTTAAAATACTAAGGTCCCTTAGTACCTAAAGGGGACTGGATTCAAGACCTGCTGTGGATACCAAACTCCAGTGCCAGAGTCAGCCCTCTGCCCCCGGGGGTCAGCACCCCAAATCTGAAACACAGTACGAGACCCGAGGCTGGCTGGACACACAGACAGGGAGGGCGAGAGTACACATCTAAGCATGGCATGGTCCTAACCTTCTGAAAGACGAAAATGAAGAGAATATCTTTAGGTAGACAAGAGAGGGGAAAAAAACACATTACATCAAAGGTACAGTGAATGAGACTCCCCAGCAGAAGTGCCTGGGGATAGAAGTCAGTGTGTATCTTCAGTACTGAAAAGAAAATCACCAGCCATACTTCTGTATTCACTCTGAATCCCTTTCAAGGATGAAGGCAAAAAATCAAGATACTGTCAGAAGAACAAAACCAGTTCATCGCCAGCAGACCTACATCAAGACAAGACAGAACAGTGTTTTCAGGCCGAACAGAAATCACCTCAAATGGAAATCAGACATGCAGGGGAGAAGGACAGAGCCGCAAAAAAGTCAACATGTAGTAAACGTGAATGAGCATGAACTGTGTCAAACAATAAGCATGTCTCATGGGGTTTCAAATAAGGACAACTAAAATCCATATCAACAGTGTGTGACGCAGGAAGAAGGCACAAGCAGAGGATTCTCGAGTTGACTCTTGAATTGTTTAGAAAGGGAAAAAAAGTACCATGCTTTCAGAAGAACGCGTGTGTTCTCCCTTGGGAACCACTATAGAGGGAAAGTGCATTACTGCCAAGCCAGCAGAGGGGATGAGATGGAGTTAAGAAAAAAAAAAAATGATTTAAAAGAAGGCAAGGGGGCACTTCTGGTGGCTCAGTGGTGAAGAATCTGCCTGACAACGCAGGAGACGTGGGTTCAATCCCTGCTCCAGGAAGATCCCACGTGCCAGAGCCATAAAGCCCGCGTTCCACAACTACTGAGCCTGTGCAGCAGAGCCCAGGAGCCACAGCAACTGAGCCCGCTCATGCCGGGGCCATGCTCCACAACGAGAGAAGACACCACAGTGAGAAGGACACACACGCAGCGAGAGGAGCCCCGGCTCACTGCAACCAGAGAGAAGCCTCCACAGCGAGGAAGACCCAGCACAGCCAAACGTAATGTTCAAAATAAAGTGGAAAATAAACAGCTATAAATAATGTTTAAAAATAACTCCAGAAAGAATGAAGAGATGGAGTCAGAGCAAAAACAACACTCAATTGTGGATGTGACTGGTGATGGAAGTAAAGTCTGATGCTATAAAGAACAATGTTGCACAGGAACCTGGAATGTTAGGTCCATGAATCAAGGTAAATTGGAAGTGGTCAAACAGGAGATGGCAAGAATGAACGTCGACATTCTAGGAATCAGTGAACTAAGATAAACAGGAATAGGTGAATTTAAGTTAGATGACCATTATATCTACTACTGTGGGCAAGAATCCCTTAGAAGAAATGGAGTAGCCATCATGGTCAACAAAAGAGTCTGAAATGCAGTACTGGAAGCATTCTCAAAAATGACAGAATGATCTCTGTTCGTTTCCAGGGCAAACCATTCAATATCACAGTAATCCAAGTCTATGCCCCAACCAGTAATGCTGAAGAAGCTGAAGTGGAACAGTTCTAGGAAGACCTACAAGACTTTCTAGAGCTAACACTCAAAAAAGATGTCCTTTTTATCATAAGGGACTGGAATGCAAAAGTAGGAAATCAAGAGATACCTGGAGTAACGGGTAAATTTGGCCTTGGAGCACAGAATGAAGCAGGGCAAAGACTAATAGAGTTTTGCCAAGAAAACGCACTGGCATAGCAAACACCCTCCAACAACACAAGACTCTACACATGGACATCACCAGATGGTCAACACCGAAATCAGATTGATTATATTCTTTGCAGCCAAAGATGGAGAAGCTCTACACAGTCAGCAAAAACAAGACCGGGAGCTGACTGTGGCTCAGATCATGAACTCCTTATTGCCAAATTGAAAGAAAGTAGGGAAAACCACTAGACCATTCAGGTATGAACTAAATCAAATCCCTTATGACTATACAGGGAAGTGACAAATAGATTCCAGGGAGTGCCTGAAGAACTATGGACAGAGGTTCATGACATTGTACAGGAGGTGGTGATCAAGACCATCCCCAAGAAAAAAGAAATGCAAAAAGGCAAAATGGTTGTCTGAGGAGGCCTTACAAATAGCTATGGAAAGAAGAGAAGCAAAAGGCAAGGAGACTAGGAAAGATATACCCCATCTGAATGCAGAGTTCCAAAGAATAGCAAGGAGAGATAAAGCCTTCCTTAGTGATCAATGCAAAGAAACAGAGGAAAAAAATACAATGGGAAAGACTAGAGATCTCTTCAAGAAAATTAGAGATACCAAAGGAACTTGTCAGATGGCAACTTAAAGATGGGCACAATAAAGGATGGAAACAGTATGGACCTATCAGAAGCAGAAGATATTAAGAAGAGATGGCAAGAATACACAGAAGAACTGTACAAAAAAGATCTTCACGACCCAGGTAATCACGATGGTGTGATCACTCACCTAGAGCCAGACATCCTGGAATGTGAAGTCAAGTGGGCCTTAAGGAGCATCAGTTCAGTCGCACAGTCGTGTCCGACTCTTTGCGACCCCATGAATCGCAGTACGCCAGGCCTCCCTGTCCATCACCAACTCCCGGAGTTCACTCAGATTCACATCCATTGAGTCTGTGATGCCATCCAGCCATCTCATCCTCGGTCGTCCCCTTCTCCTCCTGCCCCCAATCCCTCCCAGCATCAGGGTCTTTTCCAATGAGTCAACTCTTCGCATAAGATCTCTTCAAGAAAATTAGAGATACCAAGAGAACATTTCATGCAAGGATGGGCTCGATAAAGGACAGAAATGGTCTGGACCTAACAGAAGCAGAAGATATTAAGAAGAGGTGGCAAGAATACACAGAAGAACTGTACAAAAAAGATCTTCATGACCCAGATAATCATGATGATGTGTTGACTAATCTAGAGCCAGACATCTTGGAATGTGAAGTCAAGTGGGCCTTAGAAAGCATCACTACGAACAAAGCTAGTGGAGGTGATGGAATTCCAGTTGAGCTGTTTCAAATCCTGAAAGATGATGCTGTGAAAGTGCTGCACTCAATTTGCCAGCAAATCTGGAAAACTCAGCAGTGGCCACAGGACTGGAAAAGGTCAGTTTTCATCCCAATTCCAAAGAAAGGCAATGCCAAAGAATG
>SJXQ01006330.1:94228-132430 GCA_006408695.1 Aepyceros melampus | reverse complement strand
CTGAGTGAACTTCAGGAGTTGGTGATGGACAGAAAGGCCTGCCGAGCTGTGATTCATGGGGTTGCAAAGAGTCGGACACGACTGAGCGACTGAACTGAAGTGAACTTGCATGACATATTCCCTTGGTATCTCTAATTTTCTCTAGTCTTTCTCATTCTATTGTTTTCCTCTATTTCTTTGCATTGATCACTTAAGAAAGCTTTCTCATCTTTTCTTGCTATTCTTGGTACTCTGCATTCAGATGGATATAGCTTTCCTTTTCTCCTTTGCCTTTTTCTTCTTTCCTCAGCTATTTCTAAGTCCTCCTCAGATAACTATTTTGCCTTTTTGTATTTCTTTTTCTTGGGAATGGTTTTGATCACGCCCTCCTGTACAATGTTATTAACCTCTTTCCATAGTTCTTCAGGCACTTTATCAGATCTAATCCCTTGAATCTATTTGTCACTTCTGCTGTACAATCATAAGGGATTTGATTTAGGTCATACCTGAATGGTCTAGAGGTTTTCCCTACTTTCTTCAATTAAAGATGAATTTTGCAATAAGCTTGAGAGAGTGATGCAAGACCCAACCAATTGGGGTTAATGGTGGAAGTGGTGGCTGTCCAACTGAGAAATCCAAGATGCATGACAGCACATGCCCACAAACCTTTGGAATCACTGCAGGAGCCTTCATAATGGTAAATATGAAAGAACATTACTATTATTAAAGTTTTCTCATTCTCCAGTATGATTCCATATCAGTAATACTTTCTAATACTTTACTTTGAGGCTTTACTGGGTTAAGATAATTTCTTTTGTCTTTGCTTCGAATAAAAATAGAACACACATATTCTTCCTTGGTCACATTCTGTTTCTCCATCCTCTTCAGATTTGCTGTAGCTTTCTTTCCTCTCTTCCCTGAATCCCTCCCCTCCCACCTCCACATCTAGGGATACTTCCTGACCTCACAGCATTCAACTGAAGAATTATTTTGATGCTACTATCTTCCACAAGGTCTCCCTACTCTACAGCTGCCAGGATGACTGCTCCCATGCTCACCCTGCCTCCTTTGAATGCTCAAGTTGTCAACACTGGAGTCCTACCCAGAGTACTCACGCCCTGCCACAGAACACCACCCTGACACTTGTCCAAGGAGCAGCAACAGGAATAGCCACTAAATGTCTAGGCCAGGGTATCATGGGGAGTAACTCTTACAGAAATTGAAGTCTTGAAAAGTCCTAATTTATTTAGAGGATTCAACAGTGAAAACCTACTTTATAGTAGGTTTTAGTATAATCAGATGAATTTGCATAATAATCAGTTGTAAACCCGCAGAGAATTTGACTTTAAAGGTGATGGCTTTTAGTGGCAGGAATAAAAGAAGGCTTGGGTTGTCTTAATTTTGAGATGGGCTTAGTGAAACAAAATGTCCAGAAATGACATAATTTCCAACTGGCCTATTTTAGCAATGAAATATATGAAACAGTAAAAACCATGTAAGTAATTTCTGTACTTTCTAATGAGCCTTGGTGATAGATTTTTTGCTGATTAAAAAAAAAACAAACAAAACAGAGAAGTAGTTTCATACAATGGTGAGCAGTTCAGTTTCTAAGGTCTCACACCTTTAAATGAAAAATAAAGAATTGCAGAGTTGAACTACATATGGGGAGAGCACATAAGGTTCACATTTGAGGTTCATGTGAGTCACATATGTGCTAAAGGCACAATTCTTAAATAAAAATGCTTTGAGCAGACATCCCCAAATGTAAATAGGTACCTTGTACCCTGACTTCAAAGAAAAGTCTCCATTAGGAACACTGTTAAGGATAAGGCACAAGAGGAAAAAAACAAAACCAAAAAGAAAATAAGGCTAGATAAATGCTGTATATAAAATATACTATATACAGGTATATATTTCATACATCTATTTTTCAGCATTTCCTTTAGGTCAAGATAATGTTTAAATACAACAGGGTCATTATTGGGGCATAATAAGTAAATAACACAGGATAAGGAACTTTTGACAAAATTATTTTGATTTTAAATTATCTTGTATACCTGTATACACTTACAAATCACATTAAAGGAGTAATGATGAAACTTGAAAGATAAATGATAGCCTTCACCCTACTTCATGGGTTATGTGATAGCTTTTACATGAAGTTAATTTTGGGTTCTGCTACTTATTAGTGATTAATAAGGTCATCTGTGGTCCTACATAAGAACATCTTGAAATGTTAACTGTTGCTAGTTAACTAATGTTAACGTATGACTGTAATATACACAGTACCATCCAAACCTCAGTGAGTTTGTGAGACATGGAAGGGGAGGAATATGTGACTGTTGAGACTGGCACTAGAAGGCTAGGAGCACTGTGTTTACTGTTCTTCAGGCTACATGAGATGAAAAAGTGGAGAGGTGCAGGGAGAAGGAAGACAATGCAATAGTTTTATCCTGATTTCAGCTACTTTTTTCCAATCATAACTCCAGCTAGGAACATATTTTAAAAAACCAGAAAAGTGTAAGAAAGAAAAAATCACTATCTATCAATCTATGGCAGGAGACAGGAGAATACCTACATTTAGAAGTATTGGAAGGAATCACAAAGAATCATATTAACAGACCTTTTCACATAAAATTCAAAAACTGCCATTTGAAAAAACTAAAAGACACTCAGTGAACTACCAAAATTTACTAATAAGGCAGATGAAAGGTTAATACATGTATATATAACTAACACATACATATGGAAAAAAGTAACATACTTCATGAGTGACATGCCTCATACCAGGCATACCTCATTTTATTGTGCTTTGCAAATAATGTGGCTTTATTTTTTCTTTACATACAGAAGGTCTGTGGCAATTTCATGTTGAATAAGTCTATCGACACCATTTTTCCAACAACATTTGCTCACTTCATGTCTCTGTGTCATATTTTGGCAATTCCCTCAATATTTCAAACTTTTTCATCATTATTTTATTTGTTATGATGATCTGTGATCAGTGATCTTTGATAATACAATTATGACTTATGGAAGGCTCAGATGATGATGGTGAGTGTTTTTTTTTTAGCAATACAGTCTTTTTATAATAGATTAAGTTATGTACTTTTTTAAAGACATAATACTATAGCACACTTAGATGACTATAGTATAGTGTAAATGTAACTTTTATTAAGCACTAGGAAAGCAAAAATTTTGTGTGATTAGCTTTACTGCAATGTTTGCTTTATTGCAGTAGTCTGGAACCCAATCCACAATATCTCTAAGGTATGCCTGTATAAAGTTTTAGGGGTGTATGCATGGGTATATGGTATTTCAATTTGGTAAGGTTCCCACACAAATATATTTTTAAAATGCTATACTGCAACAGATAAAAGCCCAAAGGAATGAAGGGACAAAAGAGAATAAAATTAAATATATGGAAAAAAATGTTCAGCCACAAAAAAATTAAGGCACACATTAAAACACTAAACAAGAAACATTTTATCTATAATAATAAATTACAAGTGAGTATATACTGAGACTGTTACTCTCATACACTGCTGACAATTCATATATCAATAGGGATAATCAAAATTGGTACAGCCCTTTTTGAAAGTAATTATCAGTGTGTATGAAAAATTATAAAAAATGGCTACATTATTTGAACCATTAATTTTAAATTTATAAGTCTGTACTCAGGAAATAACTCTAAATAAAGAAAAACCCATAATAATAAAGATGAATGATTATTTAATTATAGGAGAAAAGTACAACAGAATAGTCATATAATAGAATTATGCAGATATGAAAACATTTTAATGATGCTTATTACTTAAAGGACAATAATAGGCTTTACTTATCAGTGTTTTCTAAATTTTTGAAGATGGTCCTGTTATATAGTTTATACAAAGTTAATTTTGCAAAATTGATTATGAATTTCAAGGGCAGTGAACATTCAAATATTATGAAAAAACTTAGCCAAATATTAAAATATACATAGGTGGGTGGCTCAGATGGTAAAGCGTCTGTCTACAATGCAGGAGACCCGGGTTCGAGCCCTGGGTTGGGAAGATCCCCTGGAGAAGGAAATGGCAATCCACTCCAGTACTATTGCCTGGAAAATCACATGGACAGAGGAGCCTGGTAGGCCCCAGTCTATGGGGTCGCAAAGAGTCGGACACGACTGAGTGACTTCACTTTCACTCACATAGGTGATGAAGTTAAAGGGAGAAATACAGTAATAAATGGGAAGCCTGGGTGGCTCAGTGATAAAGAATATGCCTGCAAAGCAGGAGGCATGGCTTTGATCCCTGGATCAGGAATCTCTCCTGGAGAAGGAAATGGCAACCCACTCCAGTATTCTTGCCTGGGAAATCCCATGGACAGAGGAGTCTGGAGGGCTATAGTTCACGGGGTTGGAAAGAGTTGGACATGACTTAAAAACAACAGCAATGGTAATAAATAGATTAAAACTAAACATAATTATATATGTAATTCCCATTATACTACAATCACACTAATTTGACAGGTATAAGAAGTAGAATTAAAATATGTTGCTTACCTCTCTTTCATCCATATTCAACCACTGCTTTGGATCTTCTTCGGTAGCTAGAAAGGCTATCAATTCCAAAGCAGTAAGACGAGTTTGACGTCTTGATGAGACAAATATCAAAACAGGTTTGGCTGGAGAATGGCTTCTAATTGCTGTTGAAAAATTGTAGAAAATAAAATAGTAAGCCACTTAAACCAGAATCTTAATTTCATTAGGATATCAAATAAATGCATGAAAACTAAGGATGTAAATGATTTAATCGAATTCTTAATTTGGTTATGAAATTCTGACATTATACTAGAGAAATGATAGGAAAGGAAAGGTAGCTGTCTCTACTTAGGGGAATTTTCTGCCCAAGACAGGGAAGACTGAACTATCTTGACTCCTGGTTCAGTTCTGACCTGCCAAGGAAGGAGACTTAAAAGCTGAGACTCTCCATAAACAACTGTATATGGATACAACTGTCAGGGATACTAGATCTTAGGCTGGGTTTTCTATTTTTGAGTTGTGTTTCTGCTTGCCTAAGCAATGATATTGCAGAGTTAGTTGGTCCTGGGTTCTGGAGAGAGAATCAAGACCTGAGGTAGGGGTGGGGTTGAAGGAAAGCCACAAAAAATTCCTTTTATTTTTGTCCTGTTACCAGTAGATAGAAAAATTAAGTGAGTTTGTATCAATAAATTAATCATATATGTCAGAAAAATGGTTTCCCCAAAACATAAGCATAAGGTTTAAAGTGGGAAGATAAGAGAATGCAGAAGAGAGCTGAAGAAAATACCATGCTTGAATCCATGTCTGAGTGATGGCACATAAGGAGTAGAAACACAGAAGATGAGTAGTTTGAAAACTGGGTAATAAGACTGAAAAAATATTACTTAAATAGCCACACAAATCATTTGACTTAACTGGAATTGAAGTTTCTTTGCTATGCATAGGTTCAAAAATACTGATAAGATGGTACAAGGAGAATTTATACTTATGTGTAATAGGTCTCTTAAAACAGAGATATTAGAAATTTTTATACTAAAAAGTACAACTTCCTTGTAATTCTTGTTTGAAATGTGAGCTGCAGAATTTCTTTTTATGGGCTAAAAGAACAAGGTTCATAAATGGAAATGTTGACATGACCTTGGCTATATTTATAGCTAAGAGTGAGAAATAAAGCTACCACAAAATCATAAATGTAAACTCAAAGAAATATAGTAATCCACTACAGGTATAATAAAGAGTTTACAAGGATAGCTGCTGTACTTATGCAATATTTAGAGAAGTGTAGGTGTGGTTAAGTTACTACTGATTTACATAATATAAAATGCTTCATTTCAATCACTGGTTTGGAATCAGTCATTCCTTAAATGGAACCAATCTATCAAACATGCTATGAAAGATTAACACATTCACAGATCAGAATTTATAGAATTCAAATGGTAATACTTTGATAAATCATATTAGAGATACATTTAAAATATACGTATTAGTACAATATTGGTATCATTGGTGCACATAATCATGAATGAATGAATCTGACTCTTTTTTAAACTTCAAACATTTAATGGATTTTTGCTGCTGCAAGAACAGGTGTGGCTGAACAGCTCACGGCAGATTTATTGTTCATTAGTGATTTTGTACAATGCTTCTGTGGAGGTGTAAATAATCTGAACTGCCAAGATTGGTCTCCAGTTCACAATCAATACTTTGCTTCTGTCATAAGGCTAATTACAGCAGCTAAAAAGTCACCTCACAACTGTCACCTCACAATCAACAGCAGTTCACATTAGAGAATTTATTCTGGAGGTTATTTTTAATTGATATAATAAATATTCCTTATGTAGCCTAAACATGGAAACATGTTTCAATAAAATAGGAGTGTTATTCTTAAATCTTTCCTGCCTGCCTAATTTGTTAGAAAGGGAAAAACAAAAAACAAAACATAAACAGATACATAGCCAAAAAAAGTACTGAAATTTTTCAGATGATTTCTGATAAAAATTAATATTATGAGTCTAAATAAATATTCTACTTGTCATTTACTCAAGTTACTATCATAATACCTTAATAAATTAATTTTAAGAATAATTTGATTTTTTTAGAGTACATATATTTATTCTACTATGAAGACATTTTCACTTATGAAATTAAACTTTCAATAGTCAGTTCAACATATTTTAATATTCCTCAACAGTTAATGCAAATAGTCCTAGATGTCTGTAGAAGTTGGAGTAGCAACACCCTTTTAAAGAAGCCCACGACATTTAGAATGCATTTAAAGGCTACCATACAAAACGGTTGTTATTCATCCCAGGAAATCTGAAGCTTACCCTGAAATGTAGGCTTATTCATACTAGCCATACGTGGACAGTAATGTTGACCTGGGAAACCCTGAATGTGAACTTCCAGTGGAACTGGGCGTACTGATGGTCGGAAGTTGAACAAGCCCATCTAGAGTAAAAATGAGAGAGAAACCATTTCCAGTTTTTATACTTTATAATACTACAGTGCCTCCTTAATAAGGCCCTAACCCATACTATGAAATGTCTGGTTTACCAGTCTTTCACATACCTGACGAATATTGAGCCAGTCAGCAAGGTCTCTGGCATTAGCTAATGCAGTGGATAGTCCAACTATCCTAACAGGCTTTTCTGTGTGGGATGAGATGAAATTCGTTCGAGATACAATGACTTCTAGAACAGGGCCTCTTTCTTCCCCTAAGAAAGAGGAATAATGGACGTTAATCATTTAACAAGCCCTGATACTAGCTGCTGCAGGTATGAGGAGTCCAAGTTTGAACACTGGATTCAGATGCAGTGGTACCCACCGAGCAGATGGATCTCATCTATGATGAGAATAGTGACTTGCTTTACATAGTTCCTATTTTGCCAGCTTCGGCTGACTCCATCCCACTTCTCTGGTGTGGTCACAATAAGGTCAGCCTTGGCAATGGATTTCATATCAGGAGTTACATCTCCTGTCAGTTCAATAACTCTGGAGGAGAATAAAAATGATCCCTTTAAATTTTCAGGTAACACATGGCTTAGAAAAGCAAAAATACGGCCTTCAAAATAAAATTTTATTATGCTTAAAACTACTTTATCTCCCTTTGACTTCTGAAATTTTCTGACTTGAGTCCAAAACAGATATTTCTTAATGATTCTAGGATGATTTCCTCCCATAAAATGAAGAATGTATAAAAGCAAATCACTGAAATCTAACTTCTATGGAGATATGCAAGAGTATCAAACTTTGCTTTGATTATGTTTACAAAGTCTCTACCCTTTGTGATTTTACAGAGGTGAACTCACACCTCCTCCTTATGTAGGAATAAACACCTTTCTAATGAGGCAAAGTGTTAACTTATTAAGACAAAAGGAGGCATTCATTTAGAATATGGTTGTGTAAGTTTCATTTCTTTTCTTAGGTTGAAATTGTCTAGATACTATAGGCAAATTCAAATATATAATGACACAAACAAGGTAAGTTGGGGCAAATATATTGTCTTCCCATTCTGAGAAGATCTCAGAATTATTGTGAGAAAGAAGGAAAATTGAAGGCTAACTCCAAATTTTAGGTAACCATGAAGTCATTTTTATATCTCTTTTGACATTCAAAAAACAGAAAAAAAAAATCAAGATTAGTTCCTCCTAGGATAGCATTTCCAAAGCTTTATGTTCCTTTTATTATTTTTTTACATTTTATTTATTATTTTGAATAGATAATATATTTGTATGGCTCAAAGTATATATATGGTAAATAGTCTCTGCAAAATGGATATTCTCATCACCTAATTCTCATTCTAAAACAAACACAGTTATATTCTTCATCAAGTTTTAAAAACAAAAGGGGAATACTTAAGTTAAAAAGATTTCTCTGAACAGTATCTTGGAAGATCTATTTTTCAGTATATAGAATTCATTTTTTTAATAGAGTAAAACAATATATTGCATTGTGTGAATGTGTCATAGTATATTTAGTGATGCTCCAGCGGTCACTCAGGTTATATGCAATCTTGCTATTAAAAAAATATTATAATAAGTAACCTTGTCAATAGTAAAAAAAAAAAATTTAAGTCACGTTCTCCAGTGATTTTCTTTTTTTGGTAAATTATTTACATGCAAAATGCCTTCTAAACAGTTTTTGGAAGTTACTTTGAGGTGTGTGAAAGAAAAATAGAGACATATCTTATTTTTCCTTTGTTTTTGAATCTATAGTTTTGAGAAAATTTTCTTGCCAAATAAAAGTATAAGTAAATTAAGGGCTTTCATTTTTCAATCTTGAAACAAGTGAGAATATTGATAACATTTTAACTACAACACTTTTAAATAAAATGAAAATCATTTAAAAGCATTCAACAGTTTTATGCAAATCTTTTATTTCTTGATCCTTTTCAATTATTCATCACATATCTTCTGAAAAAGTAAGAACTTACTTTTTACCAAGTTTTTCTTCTATCCTAACTTTCCAATCATCCATTCGTTCACGTACTAGGGCTTTTAAGGGTGCAATATATACTGCCTAAAATGAGGATGCAAAAAGATCTCATGAAAACAGTGACATCATTTTCAAAAAAAGGTAAACTCAATAATAAAATTTATCAAAATATAAGTGTAGCTTTAAAAATATATCTTTTAATACTGAAAGACTTAAAATTTTAAATTAATGGGAAAATGTTGTTAGCTTAAACTACATTTAGCGAAAGTAAGACATGAATGTAATAAATCATAAAAATGTTGACATAGAAAATTTTAAATATTTTTTAAAAAGCACCATTGGCATTTTCTTTAGGTGGTTTATAATGAAATTATAATTTAAAATTTTTTAATTTTAATTGGAGGATAATTGCCTTACAATATTGTGTTGGCTTCCACCATACAACAACATAAATGAGTCATAAGTATACATATGTGCCCTCTCTCTTGAACCTCCTCATCACTCCCTTCTGCATCTCACCCCTCTTGGTTGTCACAGAATGAAATTATCTTTTAACATAATGTGAAAATTAAAAAAAAAACTAGAAGATAATAAATTATATATGTTATAACTCTTTCATGAAAAAAACTACTAATTTTGAAATCATACGATAAATAATCTGGTTGTTTAAATTTTAATGCAGATTTTATGGAAGACACCAATGCTAGTCATACATTTTAGGTGTTCTACAATTTAGAAAACAAAAATAGAAAGAAAAAACCCTGGTCTTTAATAATCTAAACTTTCATACAGATTATTTACTGGAAAAAAATTCTTTCCTCTATAAAATGTTTCAAATTTAGAACAGTGCTCTACTGGTTGTGCTAATCTGTCTCTTAATGACTTTCCTAGTAGCTCATCTGGTAAAGAATGCACCTGCAGTGCAGGGGACCCCGGTTTGACTCCTGGGTTGGGAAGATCCCCTGGAGAAGGGATAGGCTACCCACTCCAGTATTCTTGAGCTTCTTGGTGGCTCAGATGGTAAAGAATCCGCCTGCAACGTGGGAGACCTGGGTTTGATCCCTGGCTTGGGAAGATCCCCTGGAGAAGGAACACTCCCTGGAGAAGGGAATGGCCACCCACTCCAGTATTCTTGCCTGGAGAATTCTATGGACAGAAGAGCCAGGCAGGCTACAGTCTGGGGGGTCACAAAGAGTCAGACGCAATTGAGTGACTTTCATTTTCACTTTTTTTCACCTTCAATGGATCCATAGCCACATAATAAACTTAAGAGTAGGAAAACATAAAGCTAAGCAGGGAAGAATAGCTACTAAGTGAAAATCATTCAAAAAGGAAGTTAAAACATTTCTAAAACCACAAATGATGAGAAAAAGAGCACATAATTCTAATCATAACAAATAAATTCACTTTTTTGGAAAAAATGGTTTCTGAGAGTACTTCACATTTCAAGAAAGCTTAAAATCAACACTTACTTGACTCAACACATTATTTACATTAATAATAGCATGGCCACTTGGAGAAATGTGGAATAAAGGCTGCTTTGGTATTTCCTGTGTGTAATCAGCTGTATTTATTAAAGTATTAGCATTTCCTTCACAGCCAAAGGGTTTGATTATGATTAATGATTATGAATCATTATATTTCTTATAAGTATGGCTATGAACTACATACTTACAATGAAATTTCCTACAAATTATAGATACTTTACAATGAGGAAAGGACATGTGAGCACCAATAAGTACATCAGAAATCTAACTAAAGGACTCCAAAGTGTTAATATAAATTTTCTTGCGGCCATTTACTCATATATTGATCTGGTCCCCCCTGGAAAACTCACAAGAGAGTGGCAAATCTATTCAGTAAGTCCTGCTAGTATATTTTGAACTGGCTAATTTATAGATTATAAATTATGTTTTATAATTGAATGTAAATATGTGATTGTTTCCAACTGACCTTTGAAGCAGGGTACTTGTTGAAGACTCTGAAAATGGCTAATTCAGCTGCAACAGTCTTTCCTGATCCAGTGGGTGCTCCAAGTAGGACATTACAGTCTGTGTGATACAGTGTATGAAATATTTGTGTCTGCACAGGGTTAAAGTGGCTGAAGTTGTACAGCGCTTCATATGCTTCACAGCCCAAAGCTGTGACAGGTAAAGGCTGAAGATCCAGTAGTTCTGAAAAGAGTCAACAAGTACATACCAAACTGGAGAACATGCACGCTATAAAATACTGTCTTTTTGAAACAAATTATAATAATCCTTAATTCTTTAGAGGGAAAAAAGGATTAACCAATTCTTAATATACTAGTTACAGATCTTCCCCTCCTCCTCATTACCACGATTATGATATTGACATACATATTAAACACTTTTCTGGCAGAGCTCCCTCTAAGACAGCGCTAATGATCTTCCAATCAGGAAAGAGATTTGAATGAGAGGTATATGGAAATATACATGTTTTAGAAGAGAACTAAATCTACACCAACCTGTGGAAGAAGGAAAACCACTTGCAAACTAATAGTAGAACAGTTAATAACTCTTCATTTGTTAGATAATTCACAAAACAGTGGTTGAGTGCACTGTTGTTCTAGACAATGCAAACTAACATGAACTTAAGAAGAAACTTGGGTGGGAGTTTTAAACCAGAGCTTGACTGGGTAAATAAGAACAGTGCTGAGAAAACATGGAAAGAACTAGATTTAACTGTAAATCATCATGTAGACTAGAAGTGCAGGAGATTAGAAAATCAAAATGATTTTGAGAAATACCCTTGAACTTGACAGTCATTTCATTTTCCTATAATCCAGAAAGGTATCAGTTAGCAAATTTCAGGATTATTCCATGAAGTATGACTCTACTTATTTGAAGTGAGTAAGAAGGGAAAAAAGAAATCAAGAAGGGAACATGGTGGTTTGTATCTTGAGTTGGATCTTCACAGTACAGCTTCAAAGTGGAAAGTATGGAGAGTTCTCCTCTCAAAAAATGTATTTAAAAGTAAAAAGCTAACTTTTAAAATATCACTGCCCCACTGCTCTACTCTATTATATAGGTAATTGATTGAGAACTAACTGTATGTTTCTTGTACCAGATTACAATCACTGATATGTTTTGAAGCACTGAAAATCAAGAAGAAAGAAATTCTTAACTTGTAATGCCAATCAAAGCATAGACATATTCTTAAAAAACACTAAAAAAATAAACATTTCAGCATTTACTGACAATGTTAAATTAAGGTGTTTTACTTCTGTAAAATATGAAGATTTTTCCTAGCTGATTTGAGCTCAATGGAATGCCTGTATATATACTTGGATCCACACAGAACTAGAAATCATTGAGGTTACATTATATATTTTTTAATATCAATTGATATGTCATGGTGGGACTTTTGTTGCATTTAAAAATGTCAGGAAATCAGCTAATTACATAAATAAGGTAATACATGCTTATCCACTCAACAAAGAAGGGATTAAATGAGAATTAACATACATCATCAATACATGTTAAAATTAGGTACTGCAAGCAAAGAGACCTAGTAGTAAGGTTGGTAGCGTATGTTTGAAACACCCACAAAAGAGAAACAGACCCAGAGACACAGAGAACAGACTTGTGGTTGCCAAGGGGAACAAACAGAAGGAGAGGGATGGACTGAGAGTTTGGGGTTGGTAGATTCAAATTATTACATTTAGTAGGGATAAACAACAAGGTTCTAATGTATCTACAGGGAACTAGGCTTAATATCCTGTGATAAACCATAATGGAAAAAATATTAAAAGTGTATATATGTATATATAACTGAGTCACTGTGCTACACTGCAGAGATCAACACAACACTGTAAATAAACTACATTCTAATAAAAAAATAGAGCACCAAACATTTTTAAGTATTTTATTTTGAGATTCTACGTATCACAAAGCTTATTTGATGAAAGAAAATCAGAAAAGTCTTCTTCAATGAATAGATCAACAGATATTGCAATTTCATTATTTTTTGAGAAATCATGATTATAGAGATGAAGGTACAGTAATACAGCAACAGTAAGTGTCATTCTTGTTAACTGAACTAGGCTTAGTTTAATGAATTTGGAACTCAAATTAAAAAAACAAATTAAGGCCTCTATTAGGGTCTACATTTGATTTTGAAAAGTCTCTTCTCAAACTATCTTGATAAATAAGATGGGTTTTAATTTAGATTCAGACAATTTTAAAGCATAGATACTTTACAACAGGAATCAAAAACAACAGTTTTGGAAAATCAATGATTCAAGTTACGATTCCACATGTTACCTGTATGGGGAGGATGTCTCTCTGGTAGAATCAGATGTTGAAAGTTGATAATACATACAGCCTCAGCTCCTAACCATCGATCAGACACTGCTCGGATGTAGTATTGGGAAGGCAAAGGCTCAAAAATAGGGATTGTAAATACCAGTAGTTGAGCTTCTTTACTAATGACCTAATGTGAAATAAAGTATAGAATGAATATAGTTATTCTAGTAGCATAGAGGCCTTATTATTCTCTTGTAAAAACAATGGTATCTACAGCAATATGTACTAAAGAGAAAGAAAATATCTTGGATTTCTAAATAGCTGAGATATTCAGATACTTCAGAAACTTGTAGGTGGTCATTCTCTGAGGAGATCTGATATTATAAAAGGAAAAACATATGCCCAACTTATAATATTTACATACATATATCATCATGTATTTCAAGTAACCAATTTAACTCATTATCATAATTCCCTAACTTCATTCATTCAAGTACTTAACTTTATAATATTTACCAAATTATTCATTTAATATTTTAAAAAAATCTTTCACTACCATAAGTGGAATAACAGAACACTTGGCATAAATAAAAGATAATCATGAATACAAAGGCAATGAAAATAAAATATTGCTATAAAATTCTATAGATGTCCACTCAGGCCTAAAGCTTGTTTTTCTTTAATAAAAAGAGAAATTAGGAATGAAGCATCATAGTGAATTCCATCAAACTGAGTCTTCTGGAATTTTAAAAAAGAATGTCTTTTATATAACGTATTCAGTAGTCTTAATACTGTACCTATGTAACATCTGAAGTTATTTTTCATTTAATTTTTAAAATTTTATTTATTCTACCCATTTGACACATTCCACCCCTCTGGAATCTAGGGCCTTAAACCATTAGAAAGATTACAATTCAATTTCTCAAATGAAAATCATATTGAATATATGAATATTATAATATTTAACCACTATTCTCTTTTAAAACCAAACAGAAACACAAAACATAATAAATAAAGCTTCAATGGCATTATGAAATTATAGAGAAATAGGTAATAACATAAATTAGTTTATATTTTCTTTTCAATGATAGCAACAAAATAAGGATAGAGTCACACAGACTTATTTACCTGTTTTTTTAGAACTAGGAAATACTCTGAATGATAAATATGATCATTTGTAGGATCTTCTACCCAAATCCACCAGGGTTCTCCTACTGTCCCATGGACCTAGAAAGAAAATAGTATCCTAATACTATATATTTTAATTCAAGTAACAAATTCTATTGTTAGCATTCCCAGAACCCATTCTTTTCTCTCTTTTTAACAGGTTTATTGATACGGAATTTACATAACAAAATTTACTCACTTAAAGGATACAGTTCAATAGTTTTAATACTTTTACAAAGTTTTGTGACTATCTATAATCTCATTTTAGGACATTTTCATCATCCCCTAAAGAGCCTTGTACCCTATCTTTCCATCACATCAACCTCAACTCTTGACAACCAGTCTATTTTCTTTCTCTATAGATTTGCATGTTTTCGACATTTCATATAAATGGAATCATATGCGACTGGTTTCTTTCACTTGCAATAATATTTTCATTCATGTCACAGCATGCATCAGTCCCATATATCTTCTTGCTAACAGGTAATATTCCATTGGATAGATATATTGTGTTTTGTATACTCATTCCTCTCTGTTTTCATTCCTAACAAAGCCTAGACTTGTTCAGTATGTTCATCTCTTTTTCTCTCTCATGTAACATTGAAGGTTACCCCACCTCCAAGAATAATTTTGGTTAGCATACACTAATCAGCTTATAGTATCCCCTTCACAAGAGCGTGTGGCAAGGGACAGGCATATGGCCAGTACTGGCCCAATCAGGCTGACAAAAAGGTGCATGCTCTGGGCTGCTGAAGCAGGGAGTATTTTTTCCCTCTCTCTGTTAACTGTGAACAAGGAAGCATGAATACATTTTAGAAGTAGCCAAAAATATCAGCAGAGAAAAGAGATGGAAAGATCCTCCGTCTGGAACAGTATTATTAAACAGAAGACTCAGTCATCTTTAGGGCCTCTTCTACCCTTGGACCTATCATTCTGTAAGAGTATATATCTTCTTTGGGCTTCCCTGGTGGCTCAAGTGGTAAAGAATCTGACTGCACTGCAAGAGCTGCAGGTGACTCAAGTTCAGTCCCTGGGTCAGGAAGATCCTCTGGAGGAGGGCATGACAACCCACTCCAGTATTCATGCCTAGAGAAGCCATGGACAGAGGAGCCTGTGGGCTACATGCAGTCCATGGGATTGCAAAGAGCTGGACCTGACTGAAGCGATTTAGCACACACACATATCTTCTTTTCCTTAAGTCACTTTGAGACTACTCATATTTGCTATTCTTACAGCCAATGGTATTCTAACTGATAAAAACAGCTATGAAAATAATTTAAGTATTCCATTCTGCTAATGCATTGTAGGAGATTTATTATGTATCTTAAGAGAAGAAAACAGGGTAAAAATCTAAAACTTCTATGTATTTCAATATATAAAAATTAGAGTTTATGGCTAATGGTAATCTTATATTTTACATAAATTTTATATTTATAAAAATATTAAGTATAATTTTCTTTCATTTTGTCCTCACAGAAATTCTGTGAGAAAGATAATTATTATTATAATACGTTTGCAGATGAGGAAACTGAAAGAATGAATGGTTAGGACACTTTAAGGCCAATGGTTGATTTCAGTTAGGACTATGGTTGGGTATAATAAAATGCATTCACTTTAAAGAGGTACTAATGTCACGCAGATGATGACATTATGACAAATATTGTAAATATGCAGACGATATTCACTTACACTTAACTAGAACCTTATAAAGTAGGCACTGCTATACTGCATTTACTGATTTTCATTCCCCACTGGCCTCTTGAAAGAAAGGACTGACACTTGCTTGTCTGTACCTACAATCTCTTTTCTACTGTACTCTCTGCATAGTAGTAACTGGTGCAAAGATAGACCTTAAGAGTTATTGAGGGTTTCCCTGGTGGCTCAGCGGTAAAAGAATCTGCCTGCAATGCAGGAGACCCGGGTTCAATCCCTGGGTCAGGAAGATCCCCTGGAGAACAAAATAGCAAACCACTCCAGTATTCTTGCCTGGAGAATTCCACAGACAGAGGAGCCTGGCAGGCTACAGTCAATGGGGTTGCAAAGAGTCAGACATGACTGAGCAGCTAACACACAAAGAATTACTGACTGAATAAGAGGATCCAGAGTGGATTTTCAACGTGTGTATGTGTGTGTGTATATATATATATACACATACACACACAGTAACAGGTAAGTTTTAGAAAAAGAACAGAAGTAAGGGTAAAAACAGAAATAGGAAAGGGATGGAAGCCAAAGAAGGACATTTGCAAGAAGGACAATGTATAGCACTTAACGTTCATGGAAATAAAGAAGATAACTAAGGAAAAGCTATTTATTATGGCAATCAGTCAGTCTTTGGTGATCACTGAAATATTTGTCTCAGTGGGAATCGATGACCAGGAGGTAAATGTAGATCACTCCTTGTACAAGTCTAATAGTGAAGATGAGAATGAGTTTGAGAAACGTCAGGATTTTAAAAGGATTCTTTTAACATGAAGAATCTTGAATTTTAAGTACGTTAAAATGACAGAGTACACAGAGCTAGAAAAAATATGAAAGAGGACAGAATTAAGCAAAGTCGCAATGGAGTTGAAACCACTATACCATTGTTTCATGTGAAATTTTAGGTTTCCTATAATTCTCTGACGGGGTCTCATTGGTTGACATATTATTCATCTATTATACCACATGCTTACCTTCAGGATGAGAGTAAATACTACTACAATGTTTTAAATGATTCTTCAATGTATATTCTTTTTAAAGGATTTTCTATATGCCTTGAGGACAGATGTAGGGAGGTGTAGTTGAACCTGGAGTACAGACATTTTTCCTTAATGTAGGTAGATTTAGGTGTTTTCCATGTCTACCTGATCATTCCAAGAGAAATCAGGAGAGATGCTAAGCGTCACTCGGAGGACAGTCCGTGTGATGGGCTGAATGGATGCTTCCATCGTTACAGAAGGAATCTGATGAACACATTGTTTGACCTTGAGCCCAATATTCACATGATGCAGAATGTGACCTGCAGGGAAAACATCAGTTAGAAGAAATGTGTCCAGACAGGAAAATAGCAATAAAATCTGACTTGTAAATGGGATTTCAGAGAAGGTGATTTTATTGCTTGTTTTATGATTTGCTATGTAGAATGGTTGACATTCTTGACCTGGCATGTTTGAATATTTTTTAATAGTTAACTTGAATTAGCAATTCATAGCTCTGAAAACCAGTATCATGTTTTTTTCTTTTTTCAGCTATTAATAGGGTTCTTAAAATTACTGAAACTTGATAGTTTTTAAACTACTATAAACAGTTCTACTTTTCTCCTAGTCAGTTTAAGACACATTATAGAAATATTTAGTATTTTGTGAAAACAGTCATTAATTTATTTAAAGGCCTATTTCAGAACTCTATAACATGATGGAAAATACTTTAGTAATCAAACACAACTAACTTACATGCCTATTTCCAGGAAACACAGACAATATAAAATATGGCCAATCTAGCACAAAATTAACCACTTATATATATATATTTTCATAAATGTTGAGATCCTGAAATATAGATATGCATGAAAGTGCCAGGGTGGCACTGGGGGGATCACAAAGAGACGTGACTGACTAGAAACATTTTCCTACTCTAATTCAAGCAACTAAGTGGAAATAGGTTATATTTTTTATAGAATCAGTATTTCTTATGTGTCCTGGTGGTTCATAATATAACCTTTTTAAAGCACATTTATAAGTAAACCAAAATGTTTTATGTACACTAAAGTTTGAAACTAAAGTGATTCCTCTTATTTTAATAAAATATTTACATTAGAAAATGCGAGTAATCCCAACTTTCTAGTTCATATTTTCAATTTCTATTTTTATTGATACTTCCCTTGTTTCATTCCATCTTAGAAGTATTCTTACTACACAAGGGAAATAACTATCCCAGCCTCTCCTTGTATCTATGGACCTTTTGCCAAACCCCTCTTCTCCTCAGCCTGCCTCCCTTCATGCGTAAAGCTTATTCTATTCAGAATCTGAAACATTACCTAATCCATGTTCGTTCAACAGAATGTTGAGGCACATGGCAAGATATGCAGGGATAATTTTTAGTATTATGTGAAAAGCATAGAAGACCAAATACTATTTACACACTGATACCAACAGTATTTAAAGATCTATACATATATAATGACGAGACTCATTTAGAATCTGAAGAATTGTACAGTGTATTGTTGACATACTGTTTTTTTGAAATACTGTTGATACACATAACAAAAAGCAATGAAATGAATTAAATATTAAGAAATAATTTGAGAATAAATGTCATTAACTAATTCTCATTATTTGTAGCTAAGATTGGATCTGTAAAATAATCAAGGGTATGACAACCTAAACTCCATTTTAACTAGTAATTTCATTGAGTAACTACATAAAATTTAAAGTTTAACTTCACAAATTTAAATTTTGCTTGAGTTTAGATCAATTAAAAAACAAATAAAATGGTAAAAGTTTATCTTTAGCAAAATGAAAATTCATAATGCTTTTTGTAACATTAAGCAAAATATTTTAATTGCATGTAACAGTTACATTAAAACATTTTTGCTTCCTTCTTACCTATTTCATCTTTCCTCATATCTTTCAGTTTATCCACAGTAAGATTTTTTTCTTCTAATCTTGTTAGAATGTGTGGTGGTAAGACTGAAAATTGTCTCAAAGGGCTAGTCCAACCCCAAAGCCTCTTGTCAATGACTTTACTAAGATTCAGGAGCCTGTAGGTCATGGCAGGCCAACGTTTCCTCAAAGCAATTTCAAAAAGAGCACGGACAATTCTAGCTGCATTCTGAAGAATGAAAAGGCGAATTGGTGGTTAGGTCCAATGTCATTTTTAATTTACCAATGAAATTATTATTCAGACTCAGTTTAAAAAGTATGTCAAACTGCATCCTTTAATTGTGGGCAACATCTATCCTCATATACCTCTAATTATCTTTATTACTTTTACACAAGAATAATCGATCCTTTTATGTGGATGTTTTTCTGGTTAATTCTCCAAGAATAGCTTTATTTCCAAGTTCTTAGGAAGTTCCATATCACATCTCCCTAAACAAGAATGAAGGAGATGAGACAAAAGGCATGCAAAATATTTAGGTTATTGAAACCATTTAGAATCTAAGAGACAGCAGTGGATGTCCTTGGGTATATAGTGTAATGATCAAATTTATAAAGCTATTTGGAGAAATGCAGAAGATTTGGGATCCAGTCAGAGAGAAAAATTAGTGAGCAAAGAACAACAAAAAATATTGATGAGTGCAACTATCCATATTAATGGCTTCCTAACAAACCAATGTGTTCATTGCTTTATAT
The DNA here is from genome assembly GCA_006408695.1 of Aepyceros melampus. Classification (NCBI taxonomy): domain Eukaryota; kingdom Metazoa; phylum Chordata; class Mammalia; order Artiodactyla; family Bovidae; genus Aepyceros; species Aepyceros melampus. Next base: position 112,724 of record SJXQ01006330.1, on the reverse strand, counting down.
ATATTATCTCATTTAATTTTTATGACAAATGCATTTGACTGGTCTTGATATTATGATTTTATAGATGAAGATACTAAAGTTTAGTGATTTTAACAATTTGAAAGTTGGTGTCAGAGTATCTTCTGAAAGCTAGATCTAAACATCAACAAAGTTAACACCAAGATTCTAAATTCAGTGATCTGAGGAAAACTTCATTCACAGACATATAGAAAGACACAATGATTGAGGCCTTTTTTCACATAGTTTTCATTTGTTTTGCTTCCTTCTATTATTAACTTTTCAGATCATTTTATGGAAGATTATTTTAAAAATCATGAACTTAGAGACATCTATAATATCTAATAATGTGAATTTGAAAATGAAGAATATTAAATTTGGTCAAAATCATAAAAATAGATTAAAAATAGTGAGATTTTAAATAGAAAAATGGCAAACATGATATGGCTTGAAATTATGAGTTGAAAAATAATCATAAGAGTTAAGGGCTTTGGTTTTACATTTTATATAAAAAGTATTATTCATCTTCTGATAAATTCGACTATTTGTTTCAGTATTAGAAATTTAAAAACAAATGGTATTTAGAAGTATGTGAGGCTATCTCTAATATTGTTCAAAAATGAAAGGATGGCTCATTAGGCATTAAAATGATAAATAAATTGAACATTTTTATTATTATAGCTATCAAGCAGGTATTCCTACAGCATGCCCAGATGCTCTTCTAAAAACTGTCAGGCTAATTTTTTCAACTGTGTTTGAAAATGCGTTTTAATATTTCAGAGCCTATGGTTGTTTCCTAAAAGCTAAAAGAAATGGAAAGAGAAATTCTGTGTGAAGTAATACAAATAGGACATTTTAATCTGGAATGATACAAATTGGGTGGGAACAATGATCAAAATCTCTAACATGCAGAAGATACAGGCTCCTTCATAACACCATACAATAAAAAAACTAAGGATTTATTTTAAGGGCTGAGAGAAAGTTTCGGGAGTACAGAAGGAAGTACCATTTTACAGATCTGACAGTGCTTGTGGAACCAGTAATGGCTTAAACTTCAAACAAACAAAAAACCCCCAAACTCAACAAAATTTATTTAACGTAGTCAAGAATGAGAAAGCAATAGGACTATTTAAGAAGAACCAGGGATGCCTTGAGATACATCCTCAACCTTCTGAGACTGACTTTCTGGGTACCAGTCATGAGGAAACCATGAGTTTTATATTGTAAGGCAATTTGTAAATCAGTCTCTGATAATATCTTCATAATCTTGAATCAAGCAGAAATGTGGTCAGATTATCCATCCAGAATGCAGTAAAACTTTGCCTTTTCATTAAATCATTAACTATTTCAATACAAAACCATTAGATATATAAAATGACAATATATTATCTTTCAGAAAAACAGAGAAAACAAAAGACTTTAAAAACAATGGTTCCTTCTAGAGCTTTAGGCTTTCGAGAATACATATATTTTTCCATGGCAGAAACATATGAGTTGCAAAATGAAAAAAAGATGTTTTCATCATATCCATATTTACTTTATATTTGAAGTCATCATCTAGTTTCTTGGTTACTTCGATTAAATTACTGCATTTCATTCAAATTGTTTGCTAATGTATCTTGGTTTATGTTTGTAAATATTTCATGTTTACAGTTATTTCAAAGTACTCTGGTGTATACATAGTTATTAACAGTAATTCATTTAACACAAACACACTTTTTCTATATTAAGTCTTTGAACAAAATTACAAAAAGAAACCACATAATGTAATAGTTTCTATATTTAAAGGATGATTAATGTTTTATTCTGCTTAACCTATAAGAGGCATTACTCAATAAAAATAATGAAAAAAGGATTTTTTATAAATAATAATTATTTCTCCCTAGAAGGAAAACCTCTCATCTGAAAGGTATATACTGCCACACACACACACACACACAAATCTACTTTATATATTGCATGAGGTCTTGAATATAAAAACATAAATATTACAACATTTTATACTATGATAATTCTAAAAACTAAATATTTAATGAGCTGCAATATATGGATTAATTTTCTTTCAGCCCTCAATTTATAAGAATCAGCTTAGTAGGGAAGATCAGTTTTTTAAAATAAAGGATATATCATACTGAATATATGATATGGGTACATTTATTAAACTCTGTCTAATGGTTAAAAACAATTGTTTATATTTCTAACTTTTGAGAAAAGCTACAAAGTTTCCATAATGTTTTCTTTTTGCTTGAAATATTTTTGTACTATTGCTCTAAGTAAAAGAAATGAACTTGACCATTTAAAACAGAAAAATAATCAGATACTGATATTTTTACGTGCTAAAACATAAACGAAAGCAACATCAAAAAAAAAGCTGAAATAACCACCAAATCTAACTTCTGTTCCTGATCTAACAGCATAAAATGGAATAAAAGACATACAAATTAAACAGAACCGGTTCTAAGATAAAATGCTGATTTGACAGGATGTCAATCATGAAGCAATACATTATAGCATAAATTAATTTCTTGAATCTCTAAAAGTAATCAAGGATGAGAAAACAAGAAAGGGAGCAATACTTTTACCTGTGCAACGTATGCAGAATCTGATATGAGGGAGAAACTGTCCACCTCCCCTCGGCTGATATAAGTTTGAAGTAGGATGTTTATTTTCCCGTAACTGTTCTCTACACCTCCAGGAGCTGAGAGTTCACAGAAATTGCTTAATAAGGCATCTAACTCCTCTATTTCCTCTTCTCTGACCTGGAAGAATCATGATTTTATAGAATTATATGGGCTGACTTATTTAAAATTTTTATACTGAAATTAAACCATACTACATGTGTTCTACAAGTTTCCATGTTATTACTCAACATTTTTCTTTTGTATACTAAAATAAAAGCAACTTTTTCATAGGCAACTAATAAAATACAATGAAAAACTACCTTGAGGCTGATACAACTACATTTTATTATTCATCACTAATATTAAAATTGCCATTGACATATAAAAATTTGATATGCCAAAAAAATTAAATCTTCTGACCTTACCATCCTTCTATTGATGAGATTTCATTTTTTTATTTGACCAGAGTAAAACCTCTGCCCAAATGGATTACGGCAAACTTGAATTATCTTCAAATGCATTCATTACAGTCATATATTTTTATATGGATAACATATTCATAGCTTAAAAGTGTGAAGTACTATGATTCAAAGCATTAAAGTTTCACTGTTAATAAGATTAAATTACAATATGAGTACAGAAATATTCATACTAAGTCTGAATCATGCATGTCCTTTATATTTTCTTCAGTGAACCTTACATTGCAAATAAACCAAAATCTACACACTAAATTCTACAATAGTTTCATTACTGTAAAACCTACTTAAATTGTATTTGATTTGTAGTAGAGAGCAAAGAATGGTGTCAGATATGAAATACTATCAAAATCTATAATACTGGACATTGTTGATAAATGGAACAACATGGCTGGTACTCAAAATGTGAAGTGTCATATAGTTTATACTGTATCAGGAATAACAATTTATCGTAAATGCTTATAAATGCACATATATGATATATGCATTTAATTCAAGCTTTAAGTAATCTTACCTTGATTTGATCAAATTCTTCAGCTTTGGAGACTATAGCAAAAATATCACTTTCTGTTTTGTGAGCATCAAAGAGTTCATTGAAGGTCTACCAAAGTAAGTGTTACATTTGATTAAAATAGAAGGCCTAGTAAAATATTTTAAATTCAAAACCTGACTATAAATCACACATTCTAAAAGAACATCTGAGCCCCAGAATATGCAGAGTTACAGTGTTTGTAGCACACTGCTCCAAATCATAATTTTAAACAATTATTAAAGTCACCAAAGACTAAAAAGAATATTTAGCTAGAGAAGATCTTTAGAAGAAAAAAAATCAATAAAAATCAGTTAATGAGGCCTACATTAGATATCTAAAACAATGCATTCACTATAGCATTCTGGTTTTGGCTCATTTTCAGCATGGGCATATGGAAATCTATACCATTCTCTGACTTTAAGCTGATCGTATATCACATAAAATTGATGGAGGGATAACTAAAAATATATAACCTGAAGATTCTGGCAAAGATATCATAATATTGCTAGTAAGGGCATACAGAAATTCAGAAAATCTCAAAGAAAAAGATCAGAATAAAAACCAGTTGAAAAAAGGCTAGAGCTCCTGAAAGAGAGCTGCAAACAGGCTTAAAATGTAGTTTGCCAGCAACACCCTACCAGGTGGACAAATGGACAAACAAGTGGACCTGAGCAGGTGATGCAAGCTGTGGAGAGCTGGGGGAAATGCTGTGGGTTCAGGAACTAAGAGATCACAGTTGTGAGGTAATGTATGTTAAAAGACTTTGAAGAAACCTAAAGTGCTATACGGGGCTTCCCTGGTGGCTCAGGCAATAAAGAATTTGGCCGGAATGTAGGAGACTCGGGTTCAATTTCTGCGTTGGGAAGATCCCCTGGAGAAGGGAATGGCAAACAACTCCAGCATTCTTGCCTGGAAAACCCCATGGACAGAAGAGCCTGGAAGGCGACAGTCCATGGGATCACATAAAGTCAGACATGACTGAGTGACTCACACTTTCAAAGTGATATATGGGACTTCCCAGGTGGTGCAATGGTAATGAATCCACCTGCGAATGCAGGAGCTGCAGGATATGCTCCTTCAGTCCCTAGGTTGGGAAGATTCCCTGGAGAAGGTGATGCAATCCACTCCAGCATTTTAACATGGAAAATCCAATGGACAGAGGAGCCTGGTGGGCTACAGTCCACCAGGTCACAAAGAGTCAGACATGACTGAATGAGTACACACACACACACACACACACACGCACACAAAGTGCTGTAGAAACACAGGATATAAATGTGGCAAGGGAGGAAAAGCTATTAAGCACACGAAAATGTTTTCTGAAACATATGCATAAGCAGATGTTAAATAAGTACAAAACATTTAACATGTACAAAACTTTCATACAGGCTTTCGTGTTCATATTCTTGAAGAAATTTCACCTTAGTGATTTCTATCACTTTTTCATTTAAGAAACAATTTTAAGAACAAAATAAAAGTGAACATAGAAAATTCAAACCTTCTCTCTATCAAAAGAGCAATGAGTGAAATTTCACCTTGATCTACCTCCTTCCATTCAAATTTAAATCCTCTCTTCACAGGTAACACTGTTAAGTTTTACCATGTAGTAATACATGAAGGTATGTGTGTGTGTTAGTCACTCAGTCATGTCTGACTCTGTGACCCCATGGACTATATATAGCCCACCAGGCTCCTCGTCCATGGGATTCTCTAGGCAAGAATACTGAAGTGGATTGCCATTTCTCTCTCCAATGAAGGTACATATATAGGTATATAAATACACATGAAGACAAGTATGTACTATTTAAACTGTAGATATTATGGTGGTACCCTACCTTACATAAGATTACATTAAAAGGCAACAGGCAAGGATACAACTGTGTAGTACAAATTACCTTTGAGTAATCTCTTAAATTGTCCAAATAGTATAGCTGAGTGCCCTAATATTTTTATTAGTTTTTATAATTCTTCTTGGTCAGTGTTTCTCAATAATTTATAAATAATTTTTCAACTTCTTATTCATGGACATCAATAAGCCAACAGCCCCCACTTTAAATTATTCAGGCATTCATTCACCAGGTCAAATATGTTTAATGGTTTTAGCTTGGGTTCATCTACAGCTTGGGTTCATCTACAGCTTGGGTTCATCTACTCATAGAACAGGATGGCAAGAAGGTCTTGAATATTTAAAGTCCTATTTTTTTTTCTTATTTTTACTGAGTGCATGTTGTTGAATTCCTAAAAGTTAAGTGAATTTTGTTTCATTAGTAGCTTTTGTTTTTCCACAGTAATATTATATTCTGAAGTCCAGAAAGTATATACATTTAAAAACAGACATATTATTCTATTTGTTCCACTCAGTATAATACCTCAATAGTGTTGTATTTAATATAGTAGTGGCTAGCAGTTCTACCCAAATCAGTTGAGGAGAAATATCCAGTTCGCTCCTCAAAACGAATCATCCGAGCTTTGTCTAGTTTCCGTCCAACTTCAATGACCAACTGTTCTCGGTGCTTTGCTAATGTTGGGTCAATCTATAGAAAGAAAAAAACAAAACACTTGACTAATTGTTCAGACAATCATCATTTGCAAAGGTATATCTATTTTGGAAATTAAATGTTTCTATTGATGCTTTAGCATACATTTTTATTACAATGTTAAAAGAATATTTTTAAAAGTTAGAGCAATTAGAAAATATTTTATTTCATTAAATAAAGCTTTTAAAATTAATGAAAATTATCAATCTGTATATTATTTTCAGATAGCAAATTTTAGAATCTAAAATTTCTGTATAGTTTTATAATCTTTAAGATTAATCAGGATTAGAAATTAAATACATGAAAAAAAATCATTGTTTTCTCCCTCCCACACTAAAATAAATAAGAACTGTAAAATACCAAATCATAGTCCTGCTTTATCAGCTGTTTCAAGAAATGATAGAATGATTTCCTCTGCTGAAGTAAGGGTATACAAAAATAAATGAAAAGTTATCCTTTCAAAAGCATGGTTTTAGTGTTCTAACGATTTTCATAACCGTTGATGAGAAAGCCACTTCGCAGTATTTTTCTAAGCAGAAAGGACATTAACACTAGATATTAACAAATGTTCTTGTTATTAAGATATGTGTATGTAAATATATGTATATAGATATACATATACTCACACACACCAAGTCCTGAAGATTGCAGTCTGGCCACAAGCAATAAAATGAAGTATGACCTTCTAAAGGGGGTGAGGGGAAGTATAAAATACTTCTGAAATCAATTTATGAGTTAATACTCCTACTATTTGTTCTAACAGATTTTTATAGCAACTTATTTATGCACCAAATATAGCTACAACAGATGAATAAATCAGAAAAAAATGAGGCAAAGGAAAATCAACTGTAAGGGGGAATCAAGAGTCATATTAGCAAATACAGAAAGTCTTTTTTTTTTTTTAAGTCTTTATTGAATTTGTTATATTGGTTGTGGGGTTTTCCTTATTTGTTTGTTTTTAATGTTTCGGTTTTTCAGCCACGAGGCATGTGGAATCTTTGCTCCCAGACCTGGGATCAAACCTGTACCTCCTGTGCTGGAAGGCAAAGTCTCAACCATTGGACGACTGGGGAAGATCCAAAAAAGTCTTAATATTTTCTCTAAGTGACATACTACATGTTTCAGGTTTACCTTATAAAACCATGTTACTAATCACATATTACTAAACCACTAAAAAGAATTAAAGTATTACATTATTTGTGTTAGTTCACGAGTTTTATAGCTGTAAATTCTTACTGAGTAATAAAAACACATAGGTCAGAACACACATAGGTCGTGGTTCTTTCTAGAAAATCGAATGAAATGTCCATTTGTGACAGCATCTTGAGAGTGAGCCTGGTTTCTAAAAATCTATTCTGACTCCGTGGCAGCTAGGATGGATGTAACTTTGCCTGTGGTTAGAAAACAAAAAATTTACTGAGCTGCAGGTCTTTTCCCAAGAACAACAGAAAATGATCGAGTACCAGGTAAGTGCGACATTAATGAGCCTAATTTCCCTTCCTGGGAAAACTGGAAAATATATGCATTTCAACCATGTATGCATTGTCATAGGTTGGGTTCTCAGGAAAACACTTGGGGATGAAAATTTGCATGCAGGAAGTTTAATAGCGAGGCTCTTAGAACACTTGTAAGTCAGCAAAGGAGGCAAGGTGGGCAGAGGGAGTTGTTGAACAGAGGCATTAGCTGATCTTATAACATGCTCTAGAGCTGGTAGCTGTTTTGTTGCTCAGCTGTGTCTGACTCTTGCCACCCCATGGACTGTAGCCCACCAAGCTCCTCTGTCCACAGGATTTCCCGAGGAAGAATACTGGAGTGAGTTGTAATTTCCTTCTCCAGGGGATCTTCCTGATCCAGAGATCGAACCCATGTCTCCTGCTTGGCAGGAGGGTTCTTTACCATTGAACCACCAGGGATAGTCCTGAATGTTGTCCTGAGTGGAGGCAAGGAAGCCTTTGTATTCTGAAATCAACCAGTCATTGGTTTAGGCTGCCTCAGGAGGGGACATAACATCGGTTAGTGTAGCTCCCGTTGGCCAGAGGAAATTCCCAATACGTTTCACACCTGCAATAGCCAGCTGTCTCCTAGCAGCTGGGAGAAGTACTTCGGTACTGCAGGAGATTTGGGTGGAACACCACAATCTCTCTCTCCACATAATGACATAATGGCCAGATGCTTACTACACATACTACTCTCCCCTTTTTGCCCAATTCAACTATCCTAGACATTCCACCTGGAGAAGGTGATGGCACCCCACTCCAGTACTCTTGCCTGGAAAATCCCATGGATGGAGGAGCCTGGTGGGCTGCAGTCCATGGGGTCACAAAGAGTTGGACACGACTGAGTGACTTCACTTTTCACTTTCATGCATTGGAGAAGGAAATGGCAACCCACTCTAGTGTTCTTGCCTGGAGAATCCCAGGGATGAGGGAGCCTGGTGGGCTGCCGTCTATGGGGTTGCACAGAGTCAGACATGACTGAAGCAACTTAGCAGTAGCAGCAATGCTATCTATTAACTTAGGAATAAGAACTTAGAAGGACTTGATAAGAGGAACATATTGTATACAACATCACCCTATTATTAAAAGTGGTCTATAATTTCCTCATGTCTGATTTATTCCAAAACCTAAATTCAAAAAATATAGTTAAAAAAAATCATAGTAAAATACTAATATCAAATGGAAACTCATCTGAACACTAAATTGATTTACAACATAAAGATCATTAGTATAAGTAGAAAAGAGGTATAAAGAAAGTAAAATAATTACAGGGGATAAAATTAATTTTCCTTCAGTTCAGTTCATTCAGTTGTTTCTGACTCTTTGCAACCCCATGGGCTGCAGCATGCCAGGCTTCCCCGTCTATCACCAACTCTCAAAGCCTCCTCAAACTCATGTCCATTGAGTCGGTGATGCCATCCAACCATCTCATCCTCTGTCATCCCCTTCTCTTCCTGCCTTCAATTTTTCCCAGCATAAGGGTCTTTTCAAATGAGTCAGTTCTTTGCATCAGGTGGCCAACGTATTGGAGTTTCAACTTCAGCATCAGTCTTTCCAACGAATATTCAGGACTGATTTTCCTTAGGATGGACTGGTTGGATCTCCTTACAGTCCAAGGGACTCTCAAGAGTCTTCTCCACACCACAGTTCAAAAGCATCAATTCTTCAGTCCTCAGTTTTCTTCATAGTCCAACTCTCACATCCATATATGACTACTGGAAAAACTACAGCTTTGACTAGACAGACCACTGTTGGCAAAGTAGTGTCTCTGCTTATCAAAATGCTGTCTATGTTGGTCATAACTTTCCTTCCAAGGAGCAAGCATCTTTTAATTTCATGGCTGCAGTCACCATCTGCAGTGATTTTGGAGCCCCTCAAAATAAAGTCTGACACTATTTCCATTGTCTTCCCATCTATTTGCCGCGAAGTGGTGGAAACAAACGTCATATTCTTAGTTTTCTGAATGTTGAGCTTTAAGCTGACTTTTTCACTCTCCTCTTTCACCTTCATCAAGAGGTTCTTTAGTTCTTCTTCACTTTCCTCCATAAGGGTGGTGTCATCTGCATATCTGAGATTACTGATATTTCTCCCAGCAATCTTGATTCCAGCTTGTGCTTCATCCAGTCCAGCATTTCTCATGATGTACTCTGCATATAAGTTAAATAAGCAAAGTGACAATATACAGGCTTGATGTACTCTTTTCCCGATTTGGAACCAGTCTGTTGTTCCATGTCCAGTTCTAACTGTTGCATCCTGACCTGCATACAGATTTCTCAAGAGGCAGGTCAGGTGGTTTGGTATTCCCATCTCTTTCAGAATTTTCCAAAGTTTATTGTGATCCAAACAAAGGCTGTGGCATAGTTAATAAAGCAGAAGTAGATCTTTTTCTGGAACTCTCTGGCTTTTTCGATGATCCAATGGATATTAGCAATTTGATATCTGGTTCCTCTGCCTTTTCTAAAACCAGCTTGAACATCAGTATTTTCTAAAAAAAAGATTAAAGCTCTGTTTTTCTTACAGGTACCTAACTCTTTTCAGATGAGGCAGAAGTAGCAAATATTTATCCTCATACCATGAAAGGATTACAGAACTAAAAAGGAGGTCTGACTTTCTTTTTTTAATAAATGAGTTTTTTTACCTGATAAGCCTTGTGGCTGATGCATATACTAATGGATTTGCTCTCATCCGTACATAAAGATAAGTGTAGCTTATCCACTTCACTGCTTCTTCCACATTAGTAACCGTTCCCAGAGCTATCTGCAAATCAAAAATATAACAAAAATTAAACTAATGCATTAAAGTTGAATATAAACATTGCATCAAGGACCATTTTGTCAAAAGCTAAGTTTTTAAAATGCATCACTATGATGTATTTAAAAGAAGGTAAGCATAATTATTGGGAATGACATTTCTCCAATTAATTAAAAATCAGCCCTGCTTCATTTGAGAACAGTACATTAGATATGCTACCTGCCAAAACTGACCTTACTTACTATTATTGCATTGGATTATTTTTCCTGTTTGAGTTTAATTTTATATAGTATTAAAAACATTTTGGTATTCGTTAATTCTTTTTGTTTCTTTTAAATCTTGGCTTCATTTAATGTGACATTATTGATATTTTTAAATGTAACTGTACCACAAATAAAACATAATATTGAGGATTTTATCCCTCTTTATTGTAATTTTGTATACTGTCATCACCAAAATAACAAAGGGTATAACATTAATTTTTTTCCTCTAAAGATTCCCATTTGCAGCATAGCTAGTATAAATATATAATATAAATACAATGGTAAATGCAATAATTTTGGCACAAATATTTTATTGGGATTTATACATATTAATAACATATATACCTCAAATTAATATAAGAACAGGGAATGGTTTTAATCGTTTTATTAGTAAACTTATGGAAAAATTAGTTATTTATAAACTTGAATTATAATAAACACTGGGTATTTCTTTAGATTATATTTTGAAATTTTTAACATAGCATTTTAATGTAACTTTATAAATATGGTAATTTAATGAAACCAAAGTTAATAATTTTAAAACAATGATAACATATAAAATCTGTGTAATAAAAAGAATTGCTAGAAAATGATCTTAACACAGAACTGCAGTGAAAAATCTTCTTAAAAATACATTTTTTTAGCCACTGGATCTATAGGTAGTCATTTGCTTCTATTTACAGTGTTCATTTTAATTAACAAATTTATCCAAGTTATGCCACTTCAGATTTGAATAATTTTTCCTGAATTTGTAGCTGAAAAAATTTTTACATTGTAATACTTTAATCAAAGAATAACTGACAGTCTCCACCCTAAATAACCAAATCTTAGGAGACAAGAAGGAAAAATAAATCCTGTTATTTTAGTATAAAGTATTAAATAAAATATAAACATTAATGTTTGCTTTATTCTCATATTATAATTTACATTCTGCATAATTAATTTTGTAAAGTAAGTATGTGTCGGCTTAATTATCTTTATTTAGTTGGAGATGACATATAGCAATTTATAAATATCACTATAGTACTATATCATACTATTCATCCTTAAATAAATGACCAAAACTAAATAAATGACAAGGCATATGCTGACTATCTTTTTAAAAAATTACACTATCTTGACATATGTCAGAGAAGACAATACTGTATGATCTTTATATACAGAATCTAAAATCACCAAAGTCATAAAACAAAGAGCAGGATGGTGGTAGCCAGGGCTTGAGGGGTAAGGAAAATGAGGAGATGTTGGTGAAAGGGTACAAATTTTCAGGCATGTGAGTAAGCTCTGGGGATCTAATGTACAGCATCATGACTATAGGTAATCCTATCGTATTCTATACTTGAAAGTTGATATGAGAGTAGAGCTTTAGTGCTCTCGTCATAACAACAGACAAAATGGTCACTACATGAGGTGAAGGCTGTGTTTACTAACTTTATTGTGGTAAACACTTCACAAATACATATGTGTGTCAAATTATTACACTGTATAACCTTAAACTTATAATGTCATGTCAATTATAACTCCATAAAGCTGGAAAGAATAAATTTACATTACATATTTACAAATGACTAAAACTGACTACAGTATAAGCAAACACATACATTTACTAAAATGTGAACTGTAAGACTTTCTACAAAACAAAGTGTAACAAGAATTAAAATTTATCTAAGAACTGAGTTCTACAAGACTTCTAAATATTTACAAACATCACAGTTAAACATTTTCTAGTCTGCTTAGGCAAAGGAAACTAGTTAGGTAATATGGCAAGACATCTGATAGCATTCTCCATTTTTAATTCTGTTATTTGAGTTGGATTGTATCAATTCCCTTATGATTTATAGATATTTAAAAATAACATCACATAACTCCTGAGTAGAAAATTTTATAAAAAATAAAATAAGCCTATTACTTTCAAAATCAGAGTAAATTAATAATAATAATAATTGGTAATTAGCTGTTGCTGGACACTGATAAGAATAAAGGAAAAGACCAAGTAGGTAGCAAAACCTGGATCAAGTAATACAAGTTTTTCAAATGTTCACCAAAAAGGAAAAGACTACTCAGAAAAACGAATGTAAATTTATGATGGTACATCATACTGTGAGATTAATCCTTGAATGCCACCTAGTGACAACAACAAAAATTTACTTGCAAATATTTGTGGTCTCCTAGTAGCTACTTGGTGAAGGCAATGGCACCCACTCCAGTACTGTTGCCTGGAAAATCCTGTGGACAGAGGAGCCTGGAAGGCTGCAGTCAATGAGGTTGCTAAGAGTTGGACACGACTGAGCGACTTCACTTTCACACACTGGGGAAGGAAATGGCAACCCACTCCAGTGTTCTTGCCTGGAGATTCCAGGGACGGGGGAGCCTGGTGGGCTGCCGTCTATGGGGTTGCGCAGAGTTGGACACGACTGAAGTGACTTAGCAGCAGCAGTAGCTACTTAGTATAGGAGGCTTATATAGAACAAGTACTTTTCATAGTATCTCTCTGAAATTTATTCATTCATTCCAATAATCATACAAAAAGCCAGTAAGTCAAGTACAATGGATATGGCAATAAATATAACATGGCACTTCATCTTAAGAAGTTCTGTAGTCCCTTCGGTGAGATACATGTAACTATTTAAGATGACATCTATGAAACCATTATCCAGTGCCTAGGACACAATATGTAGTCAAAAATGCTTTTAAAGAAAAACACCTAACATGTTAACTTATAAAAGTGCCATTAGTATATAGTGTAACAGAGCTTTAAGTGTTAAGTAAAAGAGGAAAAAAATAATCTATTTCAACTTTGGTAATTTAGAAGGCTCAAAGTGTCATTTTGTATCTGATTTTTCTACTTAAACTTTAGTCATTACAGTTATCTTGTTTATTTGTATGTGCTTTTTTTAAAATAATTTTTATTTTTTAGTTTGTTTTGCTTTACAATATTCGTTTTGCTATACATCGACATGAATTGGCCACGAGTATACATGAACTCCCAATCCTGACCCCCACTTCCCCCCTCCCGCCCCACACCATCTCTCTGGATTATCCCCGTGCATCAGTCCCAAGCATCCTGCATCCCACATTGAACCTAGACCGGCGATTTGTATGTGCTTTTTAAAAAGCTAGTTGAAATCAAATAAAACTAAACAAGCAAATGTAATAATCATATTTATATAAATAATGCTGCTACTTCTGCTAAGTCACTTCAGTCGTGTCCAACTCTGTGTGACCCCATAGACGGCAGTCCACCAGGCTCCCCCGTCCCCAGGATTCTCCAGGCAAGAACACTGGAGTGGGTTGCCATTTCCTTCTCCGGTGCACAAAGTAAGAAGTGAAAGTGAAGTCGCTCAGTTGTGTCCGACTCTTCATGACCCCATGGACTGCGGCCTTCCAGGCTCCTCTGTCCACGGGATTTTCCAGGCAAGAGTACTGGAGTGGGGTGCCACTGCACAAATCCCTCTAGTACATGTATGCAAACAACATTTATACCACTATTCATTTATTTATTTCACTGAAATTTGTGTGGGTAGCAAGTATAACTGGGGCTGAGCATAAAGGGACTATGGAGTAATGTAAGTGGTATAATCTGAATAACAACTTGGCATAGGTGTTTGTTAACTTCTCACAACAATCTAGTGATACTATTCCTAATTTAAACATGGGAAGATGAGTGCTGTACAGGTGAAGCAAATAGACTGAGAGCCTATCTAGAGCAGAAGAGCTGTATTGGAAAGTAACCAGGTCAGAACTGGGAAGATGTCAGGCTACTGAGGCCATAAATCCAAAGACAAAGTGCTTGTATTATACCCTGCGGAGATGGACAGAGGAGGATAGACAGAGGAGCCTGGGGGCTCTAGCGTCCACGCGGTCATAGACAGTCAGACACGACAGAGCACGCATATGCACATGGCCTGCTGTGTAGATGCGAGGAACTCTGTACAAGGAATGTACGCACAGTTACAGAAAGATTAACACATTTTAAAGTATGGGCCACAGGGCACTGGCACAGAATAGGTACCCAGTCATGTCCGCTGAATAAATTTTCATAGCCTCAAACATGCTTCAGTGTTTCTAACAGAGCAGAATGAAATGGTATATATAGGGCTGGAACTTCTGACTTTTTGGCATTAGTTAGCATTAGGGAGTCAGTCCGATTAGGGATCAATTAGTAAAGATGCCTCATAAAATGTCTGCTTTAAAATGACTGCTTGATAGAATACTTTCTCCAGTTATTCTAAACTAGTGTTATCAAGGATAGCATTCTGGGCAACATTCCTAATTTAACATGAACTTGGTGTTGATCAATGTTGCTATACAGTCTGGCAAAAATTTTGGGAATCTAAAGACTGAAAAATTCATTACCTTGAGAGCACAGCACACATTCATTGTATAAACTAATTTCACACTTGGCTTCCACAGATTACCAAATTTAATTTCACATTCAAACTATAATTTAAGGGAATTTGTTTCCTTAAGAAGAAAATTTACTTTAATTGGGAAATAGTCTAGTAGACAAAATAAGATGAAGAAAATTTAGCAATGGCTATACTTCACTATATTAGCAAAAAATTTCAAGGTATATGTTTTGTTATTTGAATGCCATTTATAGTATTAAATGGAATTATGGTTCTAGACAGTTGACATTTCTGAAAATGACAAAGACTAATAAGTAGTTTATGAATATGAGGTGAATCTGTGGACTATAATTCATTTTTAATTTCTCAGGAATTGACCAAATAGTTTCACTGATGATGGTATTTTATGTCTCTAAGAAAAAGAATTCCTGAGGACAAGAGTTACTTATCTGGGTCTTTTGCATAAAAGCATCACTATTTGGTGTCTACCACTTACAAAAAGCTATCAAGGAAAATAATTCTAACTTTACAAAGATGTAGGCTTTCTTAATATGCTTTTCTAGAAACACTATATAAAAGAGTCTTGCTTTTTATTGTAGTTAAGAGAAATGATTACTGTCATTTTGGAAAATATTTAGTCCTGGTCTCAGAAGGTGGCAAATGGTAGGTTAATTAATATATAAAAATGTATTTATTTTTAACTTACCACATTTTATATAATTGAAATCTAGGCTATAATAAAAAGACTATTTTTGTAGTTAAAAAGACTTTAGTTTGAACAGTACTAGTTTCAAAAATTAGTACCTGAATGAGCTTTGGGCCAGTTATCTATCTCTCTGAGAACAATATCTCCTGAGCATCAGTACTGAGAGAATATACAAGAAGTACCCAGCAGGTTGGCACATCCTCAGTCCATTGCTACTACTACTATCTTTGTACAACAGACTATTCTATCGTAGATCCTAGGGACCCAAGACCTAATCATTAAAACCATGCCATTATAGTAGGCAGTGAAGACGAAAATTGAGTTCTGGTATTTCTTTTGGAGACAATCCCTACATCGTAATTACTTTTCTAATTTTTTTATTTTCTTATAATTTTGCTGCTAGAAACCAGCATCTTTCCTGATTTTTTTCTAACTTCCAACTAGATCTTCTAAACCTTACCTAACTTTCTGAACCCAGATCAAGTATTATCACTGTCATGAACAAAGCCTTTCCTGACAGGTTGGGGCCAAAGGTGTTTTCTCCTACTGAATCCTTCTTTAGAACTTTACTACCTACCAACACTATTGCACTGCGTTTTTGTATCTTTTTCTCCCATTCTGGACTATATCCTCCTTAACAGAGGAACTGCATACTGTGTGTGTTTTCATCCTCTAAAAAGACTTGTAGATCAGATCAATAGATCTAAGTGAAATTTCTATAATATTCAGTTCAAATATTTCACTTGTTCATGTATTTAATAGTTATATTCCACCTACTTTCAGAGACTGAGTCAACTTAAATGGGAAGAAGGGATGGAGAGACAGAAAAGTGTTGAGTGACAGCACAACAATAAAAAATGCCATAAGAACAGCAAGAGCTCGTTTCATTGTTTGACACACAGATTCTTAACTTTAGAATGTTCATCCTCTTTACCAGTTAAGATGTTACCTAGGCTTCCAGGGTCTGCTAGTTAAATCTTAACACAAAAACACATCACAATGAAATAAATTATAATACTGTAGCTCAATTTAAGCAATCATATTTTCTATAACAAAGTTAACCAAATGAGCTAAAACAGAAGAGCTTTATTAACCTTATAAAACTTTATAAAATACTTCACAATAAACTTTATAAAAGTTTATATGAACTTTTTATAAACAAAAACTGTTTATATGAACACAGTTGTTATGACTATTTCCTTAGTTTGTATAACTGTGGTTAGATTTCTGTCCTTTCACAAAACCTCATGACTTAAAAGCATAGTCTTTTAGCAATGAGCTGTGATCAGTTCTCATTTGCATTTTATATTGCTCTGATCTAATCAAGGATATCACCATTCCACCTCTTGTGTCTCATGACTGTGTATGAAATAAAATGTATTATTAAATATTACAAAATAGCAATCAACTCAACCTTTATTTTTCTTAGTCTTTCTTGAAGCTGATGATTCCATTCCAACCTTTTGCTTATTAGCTCTTACCTCCGCATTTAGATTATCTGCAAGGCTTTCCAGAAACTGGCTCTCAATTGGGTTTTGTTGAGTGAGCAAAGAGAGGTAATGGCTGAGTTTATCATGGGTTGTTATGATGATTCCTTCTCCAAATTTGTCAAATTGTGGTCTTCCGGCTCGACCAAATATCTGCATGACATCTAAAATTCCAAGGTCAACAAAGGAGCCTCTTTTTGCAGCATATATTTGTGTTCCCTAGATGAGGGAAAGTTAATAAAAATTTACATAAACACACCAAATATAATCCTGATGAGTTGAATACTGAAATTAGGCAAATATGGCAAGATCTCAAAAGTGTACTTTAACTAATCCTTTCATTATCTGTGTTAGAGTTAAATTTTCACAATATAAACTAGATTCTTTTGGAGAAAATAATTCTGACCTTATATGAATAACATTCAAAGTCACCGAAGCAGCCAAATCACAATAATTTTCTAAATAAATCAATCCACAGGTTTGTTTTAAGATATCTCAAATCCATGCAAAAAGGAAGGTAAGCTCTCACCTTAATAATAACAGCATGAGCAGGAAGATTGACACCCCAGGCTAACGTAGCCGTACAGACTAGGACTTTGATATGCCCATTAGAAAACAAGCTTTCAACCAAATTTCTGTCCTGCCGAAGCATGCCTGCGTGATGAATACTAAAACCATCTGGAAATAATTCTCGTACTTGTCTATTTCTTGACTTTTGCACCTAGAGTAGACAGCAACAAAACATAAAAGTGTTATTTAGCATTTAAAAGCAATTGTTATTTAGCATGTCTCCTGAATAAGTTTATCAAAGAGAGCAAATAATTATTGTTAAGCATCTTAAGGTCTTACTGAGTTTTAGTATATAATGTGTTATACAAGATCACTTAAAATTATATTTCAGCTATCTTAAAAAATAGGTAACCTTGAACATGGCACAAAATCCAAAAGGAAAGACGTTACAATCAAGTGTTTCTATCACACAGGTATCCTCTTCCTGTAATCAATCAGTGTTACCTTTTGTATTCTTTCAAAAGAAGTCTATTAAAAGTAAGCGCAGTTCTCAGTGGGTTCCAACTCATTCAGAGTAAAAGAGTCCTTACTATGCCATACCTACAAAAATCACTCCCATCCCCGAACCTCACTTACTCATGCCAGACACAAGCACTGGCTTTTTCTCTAAACAAATCCACACCTCCCTGGAGGTCTTCACACTGTTCTAGACTCACTGCCTTGGAAACCTCTCCCCTTTACCGAGATAGCCCTGGTTCCGCTGGTCATGCA
>SJXQ01006330.1:68731-93958 GCA_006408695.1 Aepyceros melampus | reverse complement strand
GCACCTGTGTTCCTGCTGATCTCTGACAGGAGGGCACTAGCCACCTGTCTCATCTCCTCAACTTTACATCTGCCCTGAATATACTAACCCGCTTCTGAGGGCTGGTCTTTGGCCTGGTTTGAGCTCAGATGTGGGGTCTGGTCCACTTATCTGTAATTTGTGTAAGTTCTACAGCAAATCTTTTAAAATTCACTGACAGCTCATCGTACAATGGAGAAATTCTTTCTGCAAAATTAAAGACTAACTTCTAAGTGCTCAAAATTTCTGTTTGGGCACCACATCCTGCTTGTTTGCTGTTGCTCTGAAAATTTCAAGATCAACATCTTGATAGCTTCTTTTGAAAGAGTGTTTTCCATCATTTTATGTAAGGTGCACTACACTGGCAGGGAATGGGGTTCTAGCACAGACTTCATCACACTATCTCTTAAAATTGGAAACTTCTAAGTTAACAACAACTAAGAAAATGATCTGTGAAAACCACACTCCATGAAATCTGCTTCGAATATAAAATGTGAAAGTGAAAGTGGAGTCGCTCAGTCGTGTCCGACTCTTTGCGACGCGTGGACTGTATCCCACCAAGCTACACCGGCCACAGGATTCTCCAGGCAGGAATACTGGAGTGGGTTGCCATAAATGGAAGGGAATAAATTAACAAAGTGCACCATCTAGTGGCCAGCCAAGTAAATAACAACTTGGAAATACACACAAAGATTTATCTTTTTAAAATTTCACGGGGAGGGTATTACTTCACTTTTGTGCAGTGCGGTCAGCCTCTTACAAATAATTTTATATGCACACTTTATGATTAGCTACACTGGCCTTAAGTTAAGGATCATATTGCCTTAACTTTAACCTTTTAGATGTGTTAATATCAATCTCACAAATACGGGCTCCATGTTATGGACTATTTCGGTCTCCGTGTTATGGAGTATTTGCTAGTATCTAACAAAGCTCCTTCGCGAGGTCAAGGTAGAAAAAGAGAAACATTTTATCTACTTGATTTCTCCCCTAACATTCATGAGTGAACATTCAGAGCTAACAGAGGAAACCGAAAAATACTGCTTAGAGACATTCAGAGCAAATCATACCGCTGGATGGCTCTTTGGGGTGCATCTGTTGTTTGTGGACTCCTGAACTGGAATATCTTGATGGGCTTGTTATAAATGCAGATTTTTAGTCAAAATCCTGTTGAGTTAAGCCTTGACTTGTGACACCATGACACAGTAAGAAGCTGAACCCCGGAAATATGTAACTGTGGTGCAGAATATTTCTAGAAAGTTATAGATGGATCATGGGGTTATGATACAGCACCTCCCACCCTGACCAGGTGGGTTCAGCCAGCTTGGTCTCTGTAAGCAACCAAGAGGCCCCAGGGTCACTTCTCCTTTGTCTCTGTTCTTACTGACATTCTGTGCTGTTGCTTTTTAAATTTTTATTAGATTACTTCAGTAGAGACCTGAAGTGACAACAATCTTAAAGTAAGACTGGCTTGGTCTTTCTCAACTATCTTTGAATCTGAATCTGCTATTTTTGATCTAGCCTAGTTCACAGTAGAAATAAATGAGAAATCTTGGGAAAGAGATCTAGGGTTAAGTATGCTTTAAAACCTTATTTAAAAAATTATCATATAGTCAAATTATCTTTTCACTTTTGGTGTACAGTTCTATGAACTTTAGTATATGTTCAAACTGTGTAACCACCATGATAATGATACAAACAGTTCCTTTACACACCCCCTCAAATTCTCTTGTTATTTCTTTATAGTTAAACCCTCTCCTCTTACAGCCCCTGGTAGATCAGACCCCCTGATCTGCTCTAGGAAAATATGTGACTAACATTTATATTAAAACTGATAGAAAATTGTAATAAGAGCATGGAAGAAACTTTAAAGGCTGTCTAACATTTAGGTTTTCATCCTTTTTAAAGACAAATTAATTGTAATGTTAGTTAGGGACCTTAGAGCACAGAAAAAGAAGTCTAAAAATTAATCTTACAGAGGCAGTGTAATAGCACTGACATTAAAATCTGATA
The DNA here is from genome assembly GCA_006408695.1 of Aepyceros melampus. Classification (NCBI taxonomy): domain Eukaryota; kingdom Metazoa; phylum Chordata; class Mammalia; order Artiodactyla; family Bovidae; genus Aepyceros; species Aepyceros melampus. The sequence goes on along the minus strand of SJXQ01006330.1, from coordinate 91,927 downwards.
AAGCAGCAGAAAACAGAATACAATAGAGAAATATCTCTTGAGAATATTAAACCAAACAGTAAAGAGCTTTGGAAAATAGAATTTGCCAATGCATTAAAACAATATATCACAACTAAGTAAATTAAACCCCAGAAGGCAAGGGCACTATCTATACCTATAAATATATTTATATGAACATGGTTATGAATGAGTCAAAGGAGAAAGAACATAGATGTTCTAAAGGCACTGAAAGCTCACAAAAGACCACATTCAATCTTAATGAGCAGAGGTGACAAAATTGATTTTAAACCACACTGAATCATAAAACATTAGGGGTATATCTATTAAAGGGCTTCCCTGGTGGCTCAGACAGTAAAGCGTCTGGCTGCAATGCAGGAGACCCGGGTTCTACTCCTGGGTCGGGAAGATCCCCTGGAGAAGGAAATGGCAATCCACTCCAGCACTCTTGCCTGGAAAATCCCATGGACGGAGGAGCCTGATAGGCTACAGTCCATGGGGCCGCAAAGAGTCGGACACGACTGAGTGACTTCAGGCTCAGATATCTATTAAAGTTAGAAACAAGGTAAAGTTGTTTACAATCAGCTAACCAATGTCTTAAATAATGGAATTAGACAAGAGAAAATAATAAAAAGTAGAAATACTAGAAGAGGTCAAACCAATTATTAGCTGCAGATGAAACAAACATTTATTTAGAAACTTGAGAATTAATTAAAAACTACTAATGACTGAATTCAGAAAGGTGACAGTCCCCCAAATCAATATTTTATACAAGTGTTTCTATATATAAACAATAACTTGTTAGAAAATAAAAGGGAAGAAAATATCACAACTATAAAAGCCATCAAAAACAGAAAAAGCAAGAAATGGTAGAACCCTACATGAAGAAATCATCATAACACTGCCAAAGGATACTCAAGAAATGAAATCATATGCTTTGTTTTTGAGTTTGAGAAACCTGATTTGATAAAAATATCAATTCTCAGTAATGTAATCTGTAAATCAATATATTAACTTAACTAAAAGGTAAACATCATTTCTTGGAAATGATACTGAAGTACATCCTAAAAAGTACACCTGTATAATTATCCAGGAAAAAAATTCTAAAATTGAAGAATAATGAGGATGCTTATCCCAAACACATATTAAAAATACTATAAAAATAGGATAAGTAAAATAGTTTGATACCAGAGAAGAGTCAATAAGCTCAAGGAAATAGAGAAAACTCAGAAACTAACTCAGGCAAATGTGAGAATTTTGTATGTTACATTAAATTTTATAATCAATGGAATAAACAAGGAGACCGGCCTGCTAATGCTGGAGATATAAGAGACATAGGTTTGATCCCTGGGTCTGGAAGATGCCCTGGAGAAGGAAACAGCAACCCACTCCAGTATTCTTGCCTGGGAAACTCCATGGACAGAGGAGCCTGGTGGGCTATAATCCATGGGGTTGCAAGGGGTCATACATGACTGAAGCGACTTAACACGGACATTCAGAAACTCATTTGCTGCAGGAGGTCATCAAAAAGATGTAACCACCAATTAGACCCACGAGCTGGGCCCAGGTAATCAGAGGTGCCTCATCCTTTCCCCAGTCCTTGGAATGTGCACTCTGCTTGCCTTCACTATGCTAGAGGCTGGCCAAGAACATAGCCTTTCGTTAGAAATGCAGTGTTGACTGTGTACGTGACTAAATCCTGTTAAGGCTTCTATATAAACTTTTATAAGTTCCCTGAAATTTTAAACCTGAGACTCACCGGTCTAGAATGGTCAGCCTCTTTCTTCAGTCTCTCCTTGCCTTCTGTATATGGAGGGTTTCAGATTATACTCAGAAAGGTCTCAAGGAGAATGCAAACCAATACCATCACTATATGCAGTAAGTTCCAGAGGATCAAAGATTTAATAATAAATATTAAAAACTAAATTTAAAAAGGGCTGGAGGAAATCATGATTAAGTGGGTGTGGCCTTTACAAGCAAGACAAAGCCCCAATACTATAAAAACTAATAAAAATCTCATCATGGTAAAAATATTCATAAATAAATCAAAATCACAGGTTAGGAAAAATGTTTGTAACACATATAATAGTACATGCAATTTACAGAAGAAATTCAAATAACAAATGTGAAAAATATTTCATTCATAAAAAAATGCCAGTTAAAAAAATAATGAAATATCTTTTTTGCTTTTTAATCTGTCATAAACTCAAAAATTCTAACACTGCTTGGTGGTGGCAGTTAGACAGGAGGAAGTTACTGTTCCAGGAAATGTAAACTGGAACAATCTCCTTAGTGGGCAATTCAGGACCACTCATTCACCAAACTTTTAAATGCATCTACCATGTTGATGGATGAATTCCACTGCCAATGAATTCCATGATGTATCACTAAGCAAAAAAAAGCAAGAGACATAAAAGTGTGCCTACCACGATCCAGTTTTTCCATACTGAAACTCACATGCAACACACACAATGGTAGCTGTACAAAATCTTCCCTTGAAAGGAATATAAACATAAGAAGCTTTTTTTTTAACAAGAGTTTCATCTGAAGAAATGAATGAAGGTAGGTGGTTAAGCCCATGAGTTATGGAGCTGAACTTGTTTATTATTAATACAAGATGCCTGCTGCTTCCTCAAGTATCTGAATAGTTGTTTTCCACCTGGCTTCTCAGAGTGAGCTCTACTCAGAGGCTAGGCTTTTAGGCTTCTGTAGCCTCTGAAGGGCTGGAGGGGTATAATCCACCTTGCTCACATTCTCTGAACAGAGTATTGGCTTCTCCAAGGAAGCCATCAGGGATCCAACGCTATACTCACTGGATACAGTCTCTCTATACATGGAAATTCAGCACAAAGGACATTAAACTGTAAAAAGGTAAAGAAGTCAAGAGAGTAGTACAAAAATTATCCAAATTGTTTTCCTGGACTTTATATTTCCAGTTCTCACTAGTCAACTTCCCATACAGGGCTTTATTTTTCAGTAAAACTACTGCTAAGAATCCATTAGCACACAGAGAATGCTAAATTTTTTCGCCCAGTGAAAGCACACCCCAGCTTCCTTCTATGACTTTACTTATCTTTTCCCTAACTGTGACACACAAAATCAGTGTGACTACTTTTTAAAATGAATAAGGTTAAAATATAAACACTTTCCAAAGTTGACTTCCAAACTGACACAAATACATGGTTAAAGGAAGACTGACAGCAAAAACTGAAGATATTAAAAGAAAATAAATTAACTCCATAAGATGAAAAAAATACACATATGTAACACAAGACCTTTAGCTCAGTTACAAACCCTGAATGAAAGAGTAATGGGAAAGGGCATAAATAATTCAGTGACCTCTGTAAGCCTTCTGAAGTAATTTATCTTGATAAGATATGCTTTAATGTGGATAATTTCAAATCCATTAAGAAGAAATAATTTAACCGTCATCATAAAAACTAAAATTTAACCAGAAGGAGGCAAATAGTTTCTAGCAAATTATACCATTCTTTTCCACAATTACCAGTGTGTATGCCTTATTGATATTAGAAAAAAATATTATAGAGTCCTCATCTTGGGAAAGTGCTATTTTCATCATTCACTGGTCCTCTAAATTCTGACCCCAAATCTATATACCTAGCCCTAAAAATCTATATACCTAGCTCTTCCTTCACCTTTACAGTCCAGCAGTCAAGAAACACTCTCATTCTTCAAATATATGAATGGGTTCCCTTTGCCCATGTTCTCGTTCTTTTTCTCTTGGAATGTCCTTTCCTTTTCTTTCTTTCTTCCTTTTTTTTTTTTGTAAAATGTCTTTTACTACTTTTGTTGTTGTTGTTGATTACTGAAATACAAGACCACCAGCTTAAATTAATCTTTTTGTCTTCCCATTGAATTCTTCATTCTTCTCTCATGTTATATGCCACATTTTTCTTTCCTTATACATGTATTTTAAATCCTCTGTGGGATTGTATGTCTTGCCTCATTTGGTCATTTATTTAGAGAGGCACATTTGATCAGCTGAACTAAAATTGACATATTTAGAACTGGATGTGTAATATACTCTAAAATCGGTTTTCTTAGTAGGTATATCATATTTAATTGAATTAACTGTCCATATTTTAAAATTCATCTAGTTTTGGATATTTAGCTGTCTGTAATTTTTTCATTATATATAATATGTTTGGATAAAACTCTTGGTGTACATTAACTTTTCCAAGGAAAGATTCTCAGGTTTAGTATTTCAAGGTTAAAGGCTCTAAAAAAAAAGTTTGGCTCTTAAAATATATTACCAAAAACTTTTTAAAAAGAATTGAACTGATTACTGCAACAGGAAATCTAGGAGTATGCCAAATCCTCAATCACCTTCAGAATTTGACGTTATCATTTTTAGTGTTTGATAATTTATCGGGTTTCAGAATATACTGTCTATTAATGTATACAACTTTAGTAATTTTTTCCCATAGTTTATCTATTTTATTTCCTTCTTTTCTTTGTTTACTTGTTGGAAACCATGTTTTAGTTATTAACCCTGATAAGTACAACATCTAAAGATATAGCTATTAACTAGTCTGTTGTATTTGTGGCTGATATTTCCCCACCTATTTATTACTTTTTACAATTCAATATAACATTTTTTGTTGTCCAAAATCTTCAAATTTAAATGTTGTCACATTTACTTTTCTTTAAAGCTGTCATCTTCTTTACCTTCAAAGTTCATACATAACCATTTACCAAGTGTCTACTATGTGACTGGCAAGATCTATGTTACCTCATTTTCATTTTGTTTATGACAAATTGTAGCCCAAGGAAGGCAAAAGACTGATATATCAGAGTGTGTGAGTCAAGATTAAAACCCAGGTTTGCCTGGATTCAGTCTTTATGCTAAAGAGACTATTTCCCTTTGAAAATGAAAAAGTCATGCCTCTAAAAATCCAATTAAACACTCAGATCTATTGTTTAATTAATTTTCTTGATTTCACTTAAAAGTTAATATACTTTTAACATTCTTTTTATGAGGTTACAGACAGACAGCAGAATTAATATATTAGCCTTCAGAAGGAAAGGGGGTTGATATGCCTGAGGAAAGAATAAACTCTGAGATAACATTTTACACTTATTTAAAGTAAAAAGTAAGAGAAAGGGGGTTATTAGGTAACTGCTGCTGTCTTTAGCTAACAGATATCATCTATTCCCGGAAGAGGAAATTCTAATTTTATTAGGCTATAGTGATGCTGGAAAACTGCTAAAGCAGACATAATTAAGGCTATCAATATTAAGTATCTGATAACTTATATCAAATCCCAATTTCTATAACTTAGGCAAAGGCTAAGGCTAACCTATGAAAACAGGAGATGGTTGGTAGATACAGATAATATTAAAAAGTCATAAAATAATACTTCAAAGTAGCTTGAGGGTACATACCGTTACTGGCTTTTTCCTAGTGTTCTGATTTGCTTAATAGATATCCCTAATAACTACACTCATGAGACTTGCTGCATGATAGACCATATCTACCTGTGTGTGTTAGTCACTCAGTCGTGTCTGACTCTTTGCAACCCCAAAGGACTGTAGCCCGCCAGGCTCCTCTGTCCATAGGATTCTCCAGGCAAGAATACTGGAATGGGTTGCCATGCCCTCCTCCAGGGGATCTTCCTGACCCGGGTCTCCTGCACTGCAGTGATTTCCTTACTGCCTGAGCTACCATGGAAGCTCATATCTACTTATAAGGAAAACTTTTAATATCACTAATATATGTAAAAAATTGAACCACATTGGTGTCCATAAATCAGAGAAATATGGTACAGAGTGGGTGGGAATACCCATCTTAGTACTAAAATATTTAATGCCTGTTAAAAGTTTTGTCCCTAAAGGAAAGAATTTATTTCACTGAGATGGAGAGTGAAACAGAATCTGAAGATTCTAATTGGAATAATTTATTCACCTTAAAATTATAATTAAAAACAATCGCTTACTCAATGAAAATGTCTGTATCCTAATGATAAACTTCTATGAATAAACGCAATCTACTGCTGCTATTCCCTAAAGTATGTTCTATCTTATCGAAAATAGTGATTTCTTAAGAAGAGTTTCTCTGTGGGAGAGGGTGACAATAATATGCAAAGTAAATTTCTAGAAGTAGATTACCATAATATGACATGTAATGTTTTATCATTTTTTAGCTAGTTTCCAAAATAATTTCATATATCATTCCATTTGTCTCTCACAGTAAACTACTAGAACAGGTATTATTTATCCCATTATTATTCCACTTGATAGAAGAGAAAGTTTAGGTGTTTAAGGCCACAGGGCTTCTGAGGTGAAGTCAGAGCCAAAGCTTTCTGTCAATGTGCCCTCTTCCTCATTTGGAATTCCTGAGATGCTCCCTTCCTCTAGGAGAACTGCAAGTACCATCTTTTTAGCAGCTTAAGTTACTCTCGGAGTACTTCACTTTCCTTCTGTATTTTCCTGTTTCGGTGGACAATTTGGAAATAGCAGTTGGTTTTGCAGCTGGGAGTGAATTTGAAATCAAAGATGGGACTGGCATGAGGGGTCTTGAAATATAACTTACTGGGAAGAAGAGATTCAGTTTCAGCTGTGATTAAGGTACAGACATAGCCTTATTATATACACACACCACTCCCCCAACTCCACGAAAAAGAATCCATAATGAGTCTTATTTATTATTTAACAAATAAAGTGACTGTACATTGAATAAAACTGTGAAGAAATGCTTTTTAAAAACCATACTTGGTGAGTTAGGAATTGAGATGGTTACTTTAAATACTTAGGAGTAACGTATGGCTAAGGCACACTAGGTATTGAGCTGTATTTCCATCAATAGGAGTCATGAGACTAAATTTTTATGTACTACCATAGCAAATTTACCTTCTAATTTTCATGTTTTGAATGCTTAATTTTCCATTTTTCAAATTCGTGAGAAGAAACATCTCCTACCACCATTGTAATAGTGTCCTTAGACTGCTTGAAAGTTAATACTATTCAAGTTTAAAAGGCATTCAAAATATAGGAACAAACATATATCCTGCACTAGAAGAATTAACTAAAATTCTAGAGCTTTGAGAAAACATTCAGAAAGATTACTATCTTTTGGTATAAAATAATTTCCACTGTGGAGGGGTCAACTGTTTTAAATCTTTCTTTAGGATATAGTTGGGCCAAAGAAATGTTCTTCCATTTAATAAAAAAATAAATAAAAAAACAAAACACAAACTCAAAGCTCTAAAGCCTTTAGCAAACCATAGGTTGGGTTTGTTATATTCACTTTTGAACAAACAGGATACACAGTTTGTGAAATGGGTGGTGAAAAGGTAGACTTTGGAGTCAGACTAACTCAAATCACAGCTCCACTTACTACACGGGAGTCTCTGGGAAAATTTATTCTTTTTTCTCAGTTTTCTTATTTGTAAAATAGGGATGAGAATCTTTAAAAGACAGAATAGTGGCATTCTGTCAAATGAGATAACTAACGTGAGAACATCTCTTCAAAAGGCAAACAAGAAAGGTAATTTTAGGGTAGCTACGATCAGCCAAATACTATATTAAAAAATATAATGGAGAAAAGGACAGTGTTCCCTGAAAACATGTACTTATTAATAAATCTCTGTGGAATCCATCCTTGTTCAAAGAAATAATAACAAGTAGGTCAGGATAAAAATCAAGTATAATAAAAATATACAAAAAAAGGTGCAATAAAATGATTAGGGGTTTCCAAGTCTGCCTAACTGTAGGAAAACTCTACATTTCTCTGCTTTTTTTTTTTTTTCCACATGTTTGGTGGTGTGGCCTTAAATAAATATCATTTGAAAGTGTCTCTACATAAACTATTTCTATATGCTTTAGACTATTTAATGCTATATTTGAATTACTTATGCGTATATGTCACATCAAGAGATAATAACAGTACAAACCTACATCATAAGTTGTGACCACTGTGAAAGTAATAGAAAGCAATGAAAACAATGCCTGGCTCAAGTAAACTCTTGATAAATACGGAATATTATTATTACAATGAAACAAAAACTTGTATGATTTAGAACAGCAAAGACTCTCAGAATGGAGAGGTATGAAATAACCAGAAATCCACAAGGTGGCTCTCAAGGCTTGGCTTTTAAACACAATAGAGCTGCTCTGTGTTTCCAAAGAAAATGAAACGAGACTTATGAATGCTGACCTGACTTTTCAAAGACTCTCATAAATTCATAATTAATAGATAACTGGAAGAATACAAAGCTGCATAATAAGTGGTATGTAATAGAAAATTTTATAAAGAGAAAAAAATGAATAAATTTTGTAGTCACACTGAAAGAGAATCTGACATTCAAAACAACCTGTATCAGATTATCACAGATAGAATTTAAAATATCAATACAAAATGGTAAAATTTACAGCACAATCCTAATAACCAAATACATCTTATTAAGCTAGTAAGTATGAAGGTACAGAGCATATGTAGCAGCTGCTCAGCAACTATCAGTTCAATCTTATGCATACAAAATATTTTGAAGTTCCCACCATTTTATGCATAGTTTTTTTTTTTAATTAAAAATTTATTTGTATAGCTTTAAATCAAGGCAAAATTTTCTGCAAATGGGATAAAAGGCATTTTCGGTTTTGTGAGCCACAAATCTCAATAGAAAGTACTCAATTTTCCCCCCATGTGTAAAGACATCCATAGAAGATAAAGGAAGGGCTCTGACTGTTTTTTAAACTAATTACAAAAAAAACACTAATTACAAAAATTGCCACCTTTGGCCCTCAGGCTCTATGTAAATCATTATTTGGTATGAGTAAACAAAATCTTTGGTAAATCTTTGAATACTGCTGCTGCTAAGTCGCTTCAGTCGTGTCCGAATCTGTGTGACCGCATAGACGGAAGCCCACCAGGCTCCCCCGTACCTGGGATTCGTGGGTTGCCATTTCCTTCTCCAATGCAGGAAAGTGTAAAGTGAAAGTGAAGTCGCTCAGTCGTGTCCGACTCTGTGCAACCCCATGGACTGCAGCCCACCCGGCTCCTCCGTCCATGGAATTTCCCAGGCAAGGTACTGGACTTTGAATACTATCAATACCCAAATAACCTATAGATGTGCTTCTCAAGCTATCATGTGCAGAAATCCTCTGGGGATCAAGCAGAAATGCAGCTTAGGAGGCGGTAAATCACGGCAGGGGGTAGGGGGGCTGAGGCTTTGCCTTTGTAACAAGGACCCAGACTTTTCAGCCCCTTTGAGTATATACTGAATAGCAAGGCAGTTGTTTTGAATCTTTTGGGTCTCAAACTTGCACTCTCAAAAAGAGCTTTTATGTTTATGTTATTTACAGGGAATTCCCTGGTGGCTCACATGGCAAAGAATCTGCCTGCAACGTGGGAGGCTAGGGTTTGATCCCTGGGTTGGGAAAATCCCTTGGAGAAGGGAATGGCTACTCACTCCAGTATTCTTGCCTGTAAAAGCCCATGGACAGAGGAGACTGGTGGGCTACAGGCTATGGGGCTTCAAAGAGTCAGACATGATTCTTTCACTCCTCAATGTTACGTGGCAGCATGAATGAGAGGGGAGCTTGCGGGAGAATGGATACATGTGTGAGTATGGTGGAGTCCCTGTGCTGTCAACCTGAAACTACCATAACAGTGTTAATTGGTTATACTCCAATATAAAATAAAACTTTTTTTAAAAAAAAGAGCTTTTGTTTATGCTAATTACGTCTGTCCGTGCTGACCCTAAAAAAACCTTACCTTTAAAGGAAGAATCCATTAGACATGAACAGATTTTAGAATATTTAACTGAATTTTACACTTTAACTATATTTTAAAGAGAACTAAACATTACAATTATAATCACATAGAAAAAAGTGCTAATTGAACACATCAAGCACTGAGATCCTTTGAAAGTCAAGAAAAAAGTAAAATTACAACATGATATTTCGATAATTTAACTGATTGGAAATTAGAGACCATGGTTCTTTCATATATAAAATATCTGGCACATTATGTATTTTGGTTCTTGTACTGTTTTGTCATTTGTTCCCTACCTGTTTTTCTGCATGTCCATATTCAGGTCCTTGAGTAGTAAAAAGTAGGAAATATGGCCATTATTCTTGGCTCTCTCTATTAGAGACATAGCTGTTCTTACAGTGGCATTTCTAGCATGTACAAACACCATCACCTAAAATAAAGGAAAACAATGGATTTAATATTCATTCATTAAAAGATAGCTTAATATTGGTCTGGAAATCACAGTATATAAACAACTATTAACTTTTCAAAATAACCCCCTAGTTTATGAACATGTCAACATTTGCTTATTTTAGAACAAATTGCATTTAGACAAAGGCAAGTTAAATAAAAGTCAATACTATGGTTTGTTTATCATTAATCCTAAAAATAGGCAGAAGTCAAAATGAAATTAATGGATTATATAAAATGTGAAATTTAATTTATGCATTTTTCTTCTGAAGATGTGATTCACTAGAGCCTTATTCTCCCTAGTCAATAAAACTGCCAGTATCATTAAGATGTTTAAGGAAACTGAAAACAATAAAGATCACTTTTCTTTGGATGAAATTGTGTCTAAGAACAACCATTTAAAATAGAGTTTAGGGGACTGCTGGAGAAGACAAAGCTTCTAGAGAGGTATTTGGAATTTTCTGTTGTGGCAGTCTTTCTACAAAGTGATAGTGGAAATCTGAATTAGGGGAAGTTGAGTGTCTGGATGCTTCGTCAAGAGGAAGAGGATAAAAGTCCTTTCAGGGACAGTAGTCAGGCAGAATGTGAAGGCAAAAAAGGGAGTAAAATCAGAGAGTGACTGGCAGTCTGCATTTGCTGTCTATCAGGTCCTGCCTTCTCTTCTATGTGACGTTTCGTCTTTGGTCTCCACTTTCCTGTCCCCTCCCTTCACAGTTCAACCCCAGCCTTCTGAAAGAGCCATGACTAATTCCTAATTCTTGCCTCTCTTTCCAGTATCTCTCCATGTTTTCCTGTCAACAGTATTTTCCCAGAAGCTGGAACTTTGGTGTTATCTAAGGCTACACATATATAAGGATATATAACAGACGCTTTCAGTCAGAAAATTAATACGCTCATGGGAATTGCCTGAGTAAGAGATCATTTTGACCTGCATACACTTTCAACAAAAGTGAAAATGGGAAGGAGGTCTGGTATCTGACCAGAAAGGAGGCAGAATGATACAGATCTAGAGCTCATGCTATATAATTAACCCACAGTTACCTTTGACTGTGTGGATCACAATAAACTGTGGAAAATTCTGAAAGAGATGGGAATACCAGACCATCTGACCTGCCTCTCGAGAAACCTATATGCAGGTCAGGAAGCAACAGTTAGAACTGGACATGGAACAACAGACTGGTTCCAAATAGGAAAAGGAGTACATCAAGGCTGTATATTGTCACCCTGCTTATTTAATTTATATGCAGAGTACATCATGAGAAATGCTGGGCTGGATGAAGCTGGACTCAAGATTGCTAGGAGAAATACCAATATCCTCAGATATGCAGATGACACCACCTTTATGGCAGAAAGCAAAGAAAAACTAAAGAGTCTCTTGATGCAAATGAAAGAGGAGAGTGAAAAAGTTGACTTAAAACTCAACATTCAGAAAACTAAGATCATGGCATCTGGTCCCACCACGTCATGGCAAATAGTGGGGGAAACAATGGAAACAGTAACAGACTTTATTTTTCTGGGCTCCAAAATCACTGCAGATGGTGGCTGCAGCCGTGAAATTAAAAGACACTCGCTCCTTGGAAGAAATGCTATGACCAACCTAGATAGCATATTCAAAAGCAGAGACATTACTTTGCCGACAAAGGGCCATCTAGTCCAAGCTATGGTTTTACCAGTAGTCATGTATGGATGTGAGAGTTGGACTATAAATAAAGCTGAGAGCCGAAGAATTGATGCTTTTGAACTGTGGTGTTGGAGGAGACTCTTGAGAGTCCCTTGGACTGCAAAAAGACCCAACCAGTCCGTCCTAAAGGAGATCAGTCCTGAATGTTCATTAGAAGGACTGAGGCTGAAGCTGCAACTCCAATATTTTGGAAACCTGATGCGAAGAGCTGACTCACTGGAAAAGACCCAGATGCTGGGAAAGATTAAGGCAGGAGGAGAAAGGGATGACAGAGGATGAGATGGTTGGATGGCATCACTGACTTGATGGGCTTAAGTGTGAGCAAGCTCTGAGCGTTGGTGATCGACAGGGAAGCCTGGTGTGCTGCAGTCGCGCTGCAGTCCATGGGGTCACAAATAGTTGGACATGACTGAGTGATTGAACTAACTGGCTGCACTTATTTTCTGATACTAACGTGATTTGAAAAGAAAGATGATCATAAGCATATTTCTGAAGGGAACAATAAAACGTATTTTAGTAAGTTTCATGGATACTTAGAAAATTTTTTGATTACCTTATTTTCAACCACCCCCACCAAAAAACAAACAAACCAAAAAATAAATCTGCTTTTCATAGGCTTTCTAGCTTTCTGAGGAGTCATCTTTACCGCAGAGGATGACAAATATATGTTGACATTATGTTCGTTATGATATTTTCATAATTCCTGACATATTGTTTAATACTAATTTAGAAAGAATATTCTGTTAACCATAACACTGTGCTGAAGCTTCACCAATTTATAGTCTGTCAAATTCCAGCATCCTGTCTTCTCAAAGGTAAGGGCATTTCAACTATGAGTTTCTTTTTAAAGGGTAATTAAGGCAGAATTTTTTCTTTTATATAAAAATATATTTGACCACACACAAAATCTCATTTACCCCAACATTAAATTTTAAGAAAATCTCAATTAGAACAAAGTTATGTTTTATTATTTTATTTACTTAAATTACTTATATTTTATTAATTTGCTTAAACGTTTCTGGGCATGTAATCACTACCAAGCTTTAAGAAAACTGCTGTGAAAAAGAGACAAAGTTCCTATCATAGAGATGGGAATCTTGCATGATGGATTAAATAAGCACAAAATATTTTTTTTTACTTAATATATATTTATTGGCCATGTGTGTGTAAAATACTGTTGGGAGACATATGAAAATGGGTAAGGCATGGTCCCTTCTATACAATTTAAGGAGGGAGATAACACTGGAAATAATTTAGGGAACTGATCTAAAGACAGATGAAGTGTGGATAACAGCAATGCTAAACGTGGAGCTGGTTGGTTTCCTTTGTTCATCCTTGCCAAGATGTATACACATACCTACTGAGTGCCAAATGGTGGCCAAAGCACCAAGAAAACTATGAGAAATATGTCCAAGGCACCGAAGTGGAGCACACACTGTTATGGCAAGATAGAATCACTAGGAATTGACTCTTCCTGGTTGTAGAAGCTGGGTGCAGTCTGCATGGAAAAAGCTACGGTAGTCTATAGAGTACTCAGCCCTGGTGGTTTCAGTGTGTTAGCTTGAAGAAGTAGATTCTCTTTCAAAGTTTCTTACACTGAGGCCCAGGGGCCACTTTCTCAGAATTACTGCTGGGGCTTGTTAAAATAGATTTCTCAGTCCTTCCCTAAAACCGACTGAGTGAAAATATCAAGGAGTAGGGGCTAAAAACTGAATTATTAACAACTATTGAGATAGATCACCACTGTATTACTGTGTGAAAACAGTTAATGATTACCACCAACTTAGTTTTCTTTTTCTAAATTAAAAGGAGTTCAAAAGGAAACATAAGTAAAATCACCACTACAAAGATTCCCTAATAACCTATCTTTATTTACCTGTACATATGAAATATCAGATTTTATTAAGATATTTTATATAATTAGTATTGCCCCAAGGTCATTTTCCAGATGGGCAAGAGTTTTAGAATACAACAAGATTTCTATTCTCCATAACTCAAATACCATATTATGTAAATCCTGTTAAAATAACAGATATGGAAAACATAAGGGAAAATGAAATATTACCCTAAATCTTCATTAATTATTTCAGTCTGACTTGTCAACTTATCATTTTGCAAATTATTTTCTACTGCAGCCAAGAGAAATATTAGTTACAACTTAAAGTAGCAATTTCTTTTTATTAAAGAATACATCATGTCTTGTTCAGTAAAATAAACTCTTTTTCTTATTAAGAATTTTCTGTCTAGAGGCTTCAACAGAAGCCATTACAAGGTTTTGGGTCTCTATAAAATATTTGATTTTATGGTTTGCTAATTTGGTTAATTAATTTAAATAGGCTCATACGAAAATGATAACTAACAGAGAGGACAGCACTATTTCATTTGGCAGAAATAACTCCAAATTAATCTTAGAAAGACTGCTGGTAACCAAACAGCAGTTAAATGGGCATGTGTCATTAAAATAAGATTAGAAGAGTAGATTCAAGTCAATAGCGCTAATAAGTTTTAACTGTTTTATTGAAATGCTTATGTTTTTAACTTAGAGTTTGTTAGGTTAATGGAATTAAAAATATTTTAATACTTATTTTTAGTTTAAAAAGCCATTTAATTTAAGAATGTACCAGGGAATCAGTTCTGGAGTAGGAAAGAAAGTATGTGAATCTAAGTTCTGGTTCTGTTATTTGACTTGTCAAAGAAACTGTTCTTCAAATAAGATGCTGATTAAAATTAATGAAAACTAGCAGTTCATACAACAATCACTCACAGTACCAAATGCTAAAGTAAGTGATACTGTTTCAGTGTATTCAAAGGAAAGAAGGACATATTATCTTAAAAAGACAAGTCTACTTTGAAGCTTGTTAAATAGCAGTGTGATTGAGAACAAATTATTTTATCTCTGATCCTCATTTCCTCTATGACATACTTTACTAGTGTCACAGGATTACTGTAAGGATTAAAGGATATCATGTAAGTGAACCACTACATTTAAAAAGACAACAGTGCTCAAATTTTAGAACCATCACAACACCTGCCACAAGCCCGGCAGGCTTGTTAAAAACACAAACCATTGCTCCTTCCCTCAATACCCTTTCTGTAAGTAAGTTTGAGGCCAGACAAGAATTTGCACTTCTAACAAGTTGAAAAGGAGATGCTAAAATTCTTTGTATAGGAACTTGGAGACCCTTAGTCAAAGCTGGTTAAGTGTTAACACCATGATAAAGATAATAAACATTAGTAAAATTAATTTAAGCCCAAAGACCAAAGGGTTAGATCAGTGAATGAGTAGTATAAATTGTCACCTATATAAACATTATTCCTCCTCTATGCCAAGTGCATGCCTATCTAACACTATGTGCTTGGTGCATGCATGCTCAGTAATGGCCAACTCTCTGAGACCCCTTGGACGGTAGAGCCTGCCAGGTTCCTGTCCATGGAATTTTCCAGGCCAGAATACTGGAGTGGGTTGCCATTTCCTCTTCCAGGGGATTTTCCCAACCCAGGGATTGAACCTGTGTCTCCAGCACTGGCAGGTGGCTTCTTACTGCTGAGTCACCTGGGAATCCCCATCTTACACCACAGAAAATAATTAAAAAGAACACTTCAGCAACCTTGTAAGGGTGTTGTGCCACATGAACTAGGAATAAAAAAAGATTAACAGAAATATTAAAGCCTGAGATTATTTTAGAACAGGAGGAAGGCCAAAGATTGACTGTAAAATCTTGAATGAACCTCTCTTCTCTAGACATTTTCACTAAGAAGGAAGACTAAGAATAGACATAAATGAAAAAGATACAACATGGCAGATAGATGTCCAATAGGAAATGCTGCTGAGAAATAACATTCTATAAAATATGGTATTGGCTATTACAGTGATTAAAGAATAAGGCTTGAGGGTGAGGAACTTTATGCCGTGGTGTTCATGGTATGATTCTAACCACCATAGCCATTTATTTGTTTTGCTCTCAATTCTTCCTAACATTCTTAACCCAGGATCCTCAAGAGAAACAAGCCCCAAATAGTGATTCTAAAAATGTGTCCCCAGACCAAGAGCATCAGTATCCTCTGGAAACTTGTTAAAATTACCAATTAATAGTATCACCTCACATCTGAGCCAAAAACAAGGAGGATAGGACCAATCTGGTTTTTTTTTTTTTTTTAATTTTTCCAAAAAAAGATGAGGACTTTAATGGCAGTCTTTGAGTTTATAAAATCACAAATGTAATTTTAGGTTCATTTCAGTTTTCTTTCGTGAATGTTTTTTTTTTTTTGCAGTGTACCTTCTTTTTTATTTATTTATTTATTTTAATGTTTGTTTTGCTTTACAATACTGTTTCCGTTTTGCTATATATTGACATGAATCAGCCACGAGTGTACATGAACTCCCAATCCCGACCCCCACCTCCCCCCTCCCGCCCCATACCTTCTCTCTGGATCATCCCCGTGCATCAGTCCCAAGCATCCTGCATCCTGCATCGAACCTAGACTGGCGATTCGTTTCACTTATGATATCATACATGTTACACTGCCACTCTGCCAACCCATCCCACCCTCTCCCTCTCCCACAGAGTCCAAAAGGCCGTTCTATACATCTGTGTCTCTTTTGCTGTCTTGCGTACAGGTTTATCATTACCATCATTCTAAATTCCATATATATGTGTAAGTATACTGTATTGATGTTTTTCTTTCTGGCTTACTTCACTCTGTATAATCGGCTCCAGTGTCATCCACCTCATTAAAACTGATTCAAATGTATTCTTTTTAATAGCTGAGTAATACTCCATTCCAGCGATCCCACTGCTGGGCATACACACCGAGGAAACCAGAATTGAAAGAGACACGTGTACCCCAATGTTCATCGCGGCACTGTTTATAATAGCCAGGACATGGAAGCAACCTAGATGTCCATCAGCAGATGAATGGATAAGAAAGCTGTGGTACATATACACAATTGTGTGATTCTGATAGGATTTAAATTTCATGGCCCTTGCATTCACTTTTGCCTAATTATCCATGGCTGACCATTCATGCTGTGTTACTCAGTTATCAAATTGGGCTTTTCAGTGTCCTTTTACGGACATTTTCAAAGTTTAGAACTGGAAGATCAGAGGCCTGACTTTGATGGTCAAAGAGTTGAAAGGAGGTGAAGCCAGAAGTGCTAGACTGTTGCCTAAGAAATGCTTTCTGCAATAAGAGATACTTAAACTAGGTTAGACATAAGGTGGGTGAGGGGTGGATCAGAGAAAGAAAGAGAATGATCATGGGAGTAATGGGATGTGATGGTACCATCTGAGTTGGTGGATCCAGGGAGCCTGAGACTGATTTAAACTGCTCTTCTAGTTATGGACAGACATAACTAAAAGCCCTTTGCTGTTTCTTTGCCTTCACTGAAGCTTGTTTCAGTAGTATATCTGTTATTTATCAGTTCAGTCGCTCAGTCGTGTCCAACTCTTTGTGACCCCATGGACTGCAGCACTCTAGGCTTCCCTGTTCCTCACTATTTCCCTGAGTTTGCTCAAACTCATGTGCACTGGATTAGTGACATCATCCAACCTTTTCAACCTCTGTCCCCCACTTCTCTTCCTGCCTTCAATTGTTGCCAGCATCAGGATCTTTTCCAATGAGTTGGTCGTTTGTATCAGGTGTCCAAAATACTGAAACTTCAGCTTCAGTATCAGTCATTCCAATGAATGCTCAGGACTGATTTCCTTCAGGATTGACTGGTTGGATTTCTTTGCTGTCCAAGGGACTCTCAAGAGTCTTCTCCAACACTACAGTCCAAAAGCATCAATTCTTCTATCTCAACTTTCTTTACAGGTCAACTCTCACATCCATACAAGACTACTGGGAAAACCATAGGTTTGACTAGATGGACCTTTGTTGGTAATGTCTCTGCTTTTAATATGCTGCTTAAGTTGATCATAGCTTTTCTTCCAAGGAGCAAGCCCTTTTTAATTTCATGGCTGCCATCACCATCTGCAGTATTTTGGACTCCAAGAAATAAAGTCTCTCATTGTTTTCATTTTTTCCCCATCTACTTGACGTGAAGTGATGGGACCAGATTCCATGATCTTTGTTTTCTGAATGTTGAGCTTTAAGCCAACTTTTTCACTCTCCTCTTTCACTTTCATCAAAAGACTCTTTAGTTCTCTTTGCTTTCTGCCGTAAAGGTGATGTCATTTGGGCATCTGAGGTTATTGATATTTCTTCCAGCAATCTTGATTAAAGCTTGTGCTTCATCCAGTGTGGCATTTCACATGATGTACTCTGCATATAAGTTAAAGAAGTAGGGTGACAATATACAGCCTTGATGTACTTCTTTCCTGATTTGGAATTAGTTTTTCCATGTCCAGTTCTAACTGTTGCCTCCTGACCTGCATACAGATTTCTCAGGAGGCAGGTCAGCTTGTCTGCTATTCCCATCTCTTTAAGATTTTCCCACAGTTTGTAGTGATCCACACAGTCAAAGGCTTTGGCATAATCAATAAAGTAAAGGTAGCTTCTTTTCTATAACTCTTTTGCTTTTTCAATCATCCAGTGGATGTTGGTAATTTTTGAATGCAGAGTTCCAAAGAATAGCAAGAAGAGATAAGAAAGGCTTTCTCAGCGAACAATGCAAAGAAATAGAGGAGAATAATAGAATGGGAAGGACTAGAGATCTCTTCAAGAAAACTAGACATATCAAGGGGACATTTCATGCAGATGAGCACAATAAAGAACAGAAATCATATGGACCTAACAGAAGCAGATATTAAGAAGAGATGGCAAGAATACACAGAAGAACTATACCAAAAAAGATCTTCATGACCCAGATAACCACCATGGTTGATCACTCACCTAGAGCCAGACATTCTGAAATGTGAAGTCAAGTGGGCTTTAGGAAGCATCACTACAAACAAAGCTATTGGAAGCAATGGGATCCAGTTGAGCTATTTCAAATCCTAAAAGATGATACTGTGTAAGTGCTGCTCAATAGGCTGGCAAATCTGGAAATCTCAGCAGTGGCCACAGGACTGGAAAAGGTCAGTTTTCATTCCAATCCCAAAGAAAGGCAATGCCAAAGAATGCTCAAACCACTGCACAATTGCCCTCATCTCACAGGCTAGCAAAGTAATACTCAAAATTCTCCAAGCCAGGCTTCAACAGTATGTGAACCATGAACTTCCAGATGTTCAAGCTGGATTTAGAAAAGATAGAGGTATAGAAATAGATTTCTTATAACTGAATAATAAAGCTGTTGAGGCATTTAACAATTGAATCATTAGATGAAAGTTTTATAGACAGGATAAAAGAAGCAAAGACATTGAAGCTAAACAAAACAAAAACATGGTGTGTTCAGGATATAGAATCAAGTTCAAGATCACAGTCCCCAAGGAGTAATTCTACCTCTCTGATCAATGAATTGTAATTATTATCCTGCAAGTGTATGTCTTCCACTTGTGTCTCGGTAGCACTTGGAACAATGTTTTGAGTATATGAGGAACTTAATATATGACTACTGAATGAATGGATTCTGGAAATAAATAAAGCAATAATTAGATAAATGTTGGTTTATAAGACTATTTGCCCATTCTGGTTTCTGAGAGCTAGAATGGAAAAAGTAACAGCAAAAAATACAGAGTCTTTATAACCAAACAGATATGAATTTATATACTGCCCCCTTAATTCACTAGTTTTTTAAACTTGGACAGTTTCATTTGTCTCTTCTATAAAACAAGCACAATAAAATCCAAACTCAAAGGGTTGAGTCTACTGTGTGCTTTATGAGGTAATATATATAAAATGCTTCTAGAAATGTCTGGCTTGAAATAGGTTCTTAAGAAGAGCCAGTTGCCATTCTAGAATTCATGAGGAGTGGTCTTCCTATTCCATTTGACAACTGTTAGATGATTACCATGCCTCTGCTTAAACATACTGAGTGCTGGGTGGACCTCTGCTTCCGTTTCTTATTCGGACTCCAGAGGTGCCTTGTCCTATCTGCATTAAAATAATTTTTCATCCTTTAAAATTTTACCCATTGTTTCTACTTCATCTGTAAAGATACACAGCTGTCAGTCAGGATAACTGGAATGAACATTTTTGACGATAGTTCTATGTTTCATTTTTGCACAAACTTAAAACATTACAAATATGTTAAATGTTTTAATTTAATCTGGATACAGAGTATAAGTTTTTGCCATTAAATCAAAAGGAAAAAAAAATCAGTTAGTTCCATTATTCCTCTGTAAACTCATATTTTTGTTTCTTCAAAGTTTTATTTTATATTTTGGACTTATATACTGAGATTCAGCAACTTTTCTGAAAAAATTCAAAGTTCTTACAATGGTCTATGAAAGACCTCCATGATCTGAGCCCTCTGTTGCCTCTCTCTCACCACACTCTCCCTTGCTCACTCCGCTTTAGTCCCACTCGCTTCTTGTTGCTTCTCTTGTTAAATCTCAGCTTTCCACTTAGGGTTCTCATGACAATCCTTTAATGTGTAACCCATAGCCTTTTCTCTTCCTTCCTGCTCACTTTTGCCATTTGCTTTCCATTGAATGGTTCAACTCCACATGTTATTTGGATCCTGGAGTAAGTTTATTTTAACAATCTGTTTCCTTTTGCTAGAGTATCAGCTCTTCATGGTGGAACACTAGATCTTTTCTGTTCACTGATGTATCCTAAGAATCTAAGATAGTGCCTGCTTGTAGGAGGCTCTTAATAAGTGCTCACTGAATGAACGAACAAATGAGTGAAAGCATATACACATGAAAAGAAAAAGAAGAAAGAGATAAACAATGTTCCATCCCAAGAGCAGTTTATTGCCCAACTGGCAAGCCCATGGAACCATTAAAAAGGAGAGAACAGAATGGGATATTTCAGAAAGTAAGAGGAGACTTGAGCAGTTGAAGAATCAGACTTGAACTTGATAGGCAGGAGGAGAGGAAGTCTCAGCCCGAAAGAATGCACTTTTTATGAGGTTTCCCCATGAAAGTGTCAACAATGCCTCCACTCCCAAACCTGGTCACTCCTGATTAGAACCATCAATCACAAGAATCTACTCAGATGCCTCCTTTTCTATTTCATAATTGATACATTTTGACCAGATCTTTGTCTAGATTGGTACCTTTAGAGATGTCCAAGGAAAATAACTAGATGGCATTTGTTGGAAAGACAAATGATTCCAGACTTTGTAGTCTGACTACTCCACTTACTTGTCCCAAATTCTTCGTTGCTGTATAGCATTTGCTTTGATCTCATGTGTGCGACTCAAGTTGCTCCAATAAGAGTTTTATTCTGAAAGTTGCTGAGGATTATTTTATTATTCTCTCTTCTCCACTAAAGATCCTAGAATGTTGTTGAGGAAAAGAAGCAGCTTCAAGGATAGAGCTGCCCAGATAGCAATGATAGATAATCTTTAAAAGTAAGATTGATTTATCATATTTATTACATAGTGTGTCACAGTGTTTATATGAAAAGTCATCTAATATAGGAACACTTTATAGATTAAATATTTCTAGGGCACAGATGGGCAAAAAATCCCCAATGAACATTCTACAAAAGGAGCAGATTATGTATTTTACCCTCTTCTGTATAAAGGAGGAATGGCACAGAGTGGGAACTCCCAGCTTGTAAACCAAACCAGCTTCCCTGTTGTCTGACAGCAGCTGATCTCTGCTGGGCAGCAAGGACAAGCCTTTTCAGCTGCTCTTTCTGTTTCTCTTTATTGCTCTGTTCTCTAAAAGAGAAAAAAAAAAAAGCCTTAAGAGACCTGTACCTTGTGTTCAGTACTGAATGAAACTTAGAAGGGCGATGGCAGCAGTCAGATTAATTGACTACTGTTGGCCAAAAAGTGTTTTAGAAACATATCTGCCACTCTTGTCAGTTTTATCCTCAACCAACTTGGAAGCCTTAACCATCTACTTAAAAAAAAAAAAAAAATTGCTGGGTACCTAAAAAAAGAATGTAAATGCAGGAAGTGAATGTATCACTTACCATTTCTCATCCTAATTATCCAGAAACCTCTAGTACGTCACTCCTGTTTGCTTCAGGAAGTCACGGTGTGGTTTCAGGCTTCCCAGCTCATAGGCTGACTGAGCAAGAAAGCGCTCTTGTTCTCTGCTGCTTCTTTTCTCCGGTTGTCTCTCTTCTTTTTCAGTTTCATTTTCTCTTTTATGTATTATGCCTTTTTACCACTCAGTCCTCATTTTTTTCCCCAAGATACATATGTGTGAGTGCGTGTGTGCAAGCACGCCTGTCTGGATTCTGCAATAACTGAGCAATTTAAGTTTAATAGAATTTCAAACTTGCCTTTGGAGATAGGAGCAGTTTTCCTGGGCAAAGAGGAAGAAATATAGCCTTAATGAAGCAGAGAGATAAGGCCAGTGAGAAATAAGTTGGTTCAATTTACAAATTTACTAATATATATATATATATACACACACATATATATATATATCCAAATTTGTCCCCAAGCTGGTTTTCATAAATGTCACATAACCTCATCACTGACAAAACAAAAGCAAAACAGAACAAAATTTCCCAAAATAACAAAGCCATTGAAATATTTCTCAGGTTGAGTTTCATTTTATTCATATGAAAGCATTCATGTGGATTTTCAACAGAGGGAAATGGGCTCCGATATTAATCCATTTTTCCAATTCACTTTATAAGAGTTTCAATTTAACAGCTGCTTAAATAAACCAATGTTTGATGCAATAACAAAGGTGAGATTGTTGTGGGAGAGAGAAAAAGGGGAAATGCAAAAATCCATGAGAAATTATAAAGGCCCTCATACAAATAAGCTGCAATGTTTAGAAATACTATAATGGATGCTTGGCCCCAACATATAGCAGAGATTTAGTGATATTTGTTGATTGAATCAAAGGAAGGGAAGAGAAAAGAAAGGAATAAAAGAAGGAAACAAGGAGAGAGGGAGGGAAGAAGGAGGAAGGAAGGTGGAGAAAAGGTAAAGCAGGAAAGAAGGGAGAGGAAGGGAGGGAAAAACCCCTGCTTTCAGTCCTGTGACTGTTCCCATATATGAAGTAAACTATTACGTTGCTTCTAGGAAAAAGCAAAAAAAGCAAAGCCTTCAAGAGTAGTTTTTAAGCAAGATACTCCTGAAACTCCAGACTTCTGTAATCTTCCCGAGTCCTTTATCACAAAACACACACCTCAGCATCGAACCACTAGTTGTAAAATTAGGCCCCTGGCTGGAGACTAAGCAAGGGATCAAAAATGAGGCTCATTACATTACGGAAGGATCTGGAATAAGACGATGCACATTTCTTTCCAATAGAGGAGCCTATGGTCCTGAGGGCAGGGAAGAGTACCCTGGAAGGACACTGACTTTGGAGTT